>OZ020611.1:37869005-38097205 GCA_963971575.1 Liopterus haemorrhoidalis | reverse complement strand
TTTTTTTATGAATTTTAATTCGAATGCCTAATACCATTATTTAAGTTTCTAAATATGTGCAGTATTTTTTTTTTACATAGTAAGGTTCATTAAGATTTTGAAAATTGCGCCTATGGCTTCTATTGGTTGCTTAAATCATTAGCCCCGCCCTCTGATTTCGTATACATTCAAACAGAATTAAATTATAATTTCAACACTTCCCACTGGTTATTAAATTTACGCTTTTAAAAATTAAATGCAACTTACCAAAATTTAACTAGAATTTTGACAAAATAATTTAAACAAAATAAAACTGCAAAAAAAAAAACAAAAAAATTAAAATTGACAGGATTCGAACTCTAGTTTGCAAGTTAACTGTTTAGCAAATTATAAAACCAATAACTAAACGCACATAGCTATGAGCGCTGACGTAACAACTTGGTTACATAGCGAATTAAATATTTAACATATTTTGGTTAAAAACACAAAAAATGCATTATTTTCCGAAAACATAATCTGATCAAAAATTCCTGTTGTACTATTCCGGTTCACACCAATATACATTACTTAGAATTTTTTCACATTTTTAGTTTAAACCATCTGGGCTACGGGCTGTGGGACAAAATTTTTTTTTTGCACAATTTTGGCAAAAATCGCATCAAAATAATTTATTTTGCAAAAATAAAAATTTGATCGTTAATCCACATACTAAGGGCTTTCATTTGATACCCTACTCAGAATTTAAAAAAAATATTTTTGTTTTCGATGAGCACATATTTGTTTATATTTTTAGGAGGGTATGTTTTTTAGATTTTTTAGTATTTTTCCTATGTGCGGGTCAAAGAGTTGTATAAGCATGCCAAATTTCAGCTCTCTAGGTTTAGCCGTTTGGCTACAATTTTTACCGAACAGACAGACAGACAGACAGACAGACAGACAGACGACAAAATGACGGTATAAGGGTTTTTTGGTCATACCTACAAAACCCTAAAAATGAACAAATCAAAAATCAACTTGTTGAATCCAACATCTATCAAGCAACAGCTAAACCTCAAAGTAGCAACCTTCTTAGAAGCCTAGTCAGAAACTACAACGAAGAGTATTTAAACTTCGTATTCCTTCAAGTTTCTTTAAAAAACAATGTATGAAAAAATGTCGTAAAGGTGGTCTATTGTAAAAAGACAAAATTGTGATAATTTTGTATATTTAACCTTTGCGTGACCTCTGTATTTAAGAACATTAAATTCTAAACACCCGCTAAAGCTCTGCTTACAATAATTCATATTTATTAACTAAACAATTGTAATTACAAAGTGTGAGAACATGCATATACGTGTTCACACTTGTAATAATAAGCATGACTTCAACACTTGCGTTAACAAGGCGAAATTACTTTGGTTAAATATTTAACTTATTAAAAAATACGTAAACATAATATTTAGCGAACATTCTGCAAGAATATACTTGTAATTTTTAAATATGTTAAAGATTAGAGATGATTTTAGCATAGTTTGAAGGAGAATACTAATGTAAGATAATCTCGACTAAAATCTGTGAGAGAGAACGGGTAATTTATTTTGATTAATTGACATGTAACGTTTAAAGTTCAAAACACCCACAAAGTGTGAACTTCCGCAATTATATGCATTATTACATGCAGCGCTATTTTCAAAGGTTTCTTTCAGTGTCAGTACGGAACACACAATCCTTATTGAGATATTTCTGTTGAGAAAGACTGATTTTATTCCGGTATAAAAAAAATATTATTATTTATTTGTAAATAATTGAAGAATAGCTTGCATGAATTATATTAGGCCGTCAAGGGTGAGATTTGAAAAAAGTTGGTTGATAACAAATATAAGGAAATATTTTATTCATCAACGTATGCACTCATGTTGTCTATACACTTTTGCCATTTAAGCGACAGGTTGTTCCGGCCGGTGGAATAAATCCCTGGCGGACGAGAGTCAATGAATTCTTGGAAGGCCAGTTTTACAGCATTCACGGAATTAAACTGTTTTCCTATTAAAAAGTTGTCCAAACTGCGGAAGAAGTGGTAGTCAGTGAGGGCTAGGTCTGGTGACTATGGAGGATGATGAAGAAGTTCCAACTTCAATTCCTCTTGTTATGCCACAGTCATTTGTGCAGTGTGTGCTCTAGCGTTATCATGCAATAAGGTAGCAGTCGATCTGTTGACCAATCTAGGCTGTTTCTCTTTAAGCTTTTGCATCATATCGTCCAGTTGGTTGCATTATATTTCTGCTGTGATCGATGAGCCAGTTTTTTTTTTGTTTTGTTTTTAAGTTACCTGAACGAAATTTGGCGAACCAATTTGATATTGTCTGCTGGGTAGTAACACTAACAAATACACTGTTAATGTTTCGCGCTGTCTGAGATGCCGTAGTTCCACGCAAGAACTCATACTTCATAATAGTGCGAATTACCGACCGTTCCATTTTCAACAAAATTAATTTTAAAAAAAGTTTTTGATATTTTTTAGAGCATACGATGATTTCTTTAAACATATGAGATGTGTAACTTTCCAACAAGAAAACAGAACGGTAAAATATTAAGCCAATGTCAGATAATAAGCTGTTAAAGTTTGCAATATTATTAACTACAAATTCATCTCTGACGACCTGATATAATTCAAAATAATAATAATAATAACTGTGCCACTATCATCAATAATTATGCCAACCATAATAATGCCAATAACCACAAATTGTGCCACCACCATCCTAAATGCCCCTAAGCCCGAGATAACCCCTCTGAATATCGAGACTAAATAGATGCTCGTGATCGAATTTTCAAGTCCAGCTGAGAAAAGTATCTCTCTGAAGGAGGAGAAAACGAGATCTAAGTATATGGATTTCCTGTCCAAGCTTAAAAAGCTGTATCCAAGGTATAAAGTTGAGCTTGTAGTCCTGATAGTTGGTGTTTTGGGTGGTATGAAAGCCTCCTGCAAATCATAAGTACTATTAAACAATGGTTAGATATAAACCTTCTTCATTTAAACCTTGATAAAACCAAATTTATAACTTTTTCTGCCACATCAATAGGGCTACCAACTAATAAAACATTAAACATTTTTGGTAGTACTAATAGTATTAAAAAAACTGATTTTATCAGATATTTAGGCCTAATCATTGACAAACATCTTAAATGGGATATACATTGCCAAGATCTAAGAAAAAGAGTAAGAGGACTTTTTCATAAATTTTATATAATACGTGATATTTTCTCACTACAAATACTAATACAAGTATACAAATCTTTGATTGAATCAATTTTAAATTATAGCATAATTGCCTGGGGTAGCATACACAATAATAATGTAAAAACACTCCAGTCGATTCAAAATAGAATTTTAAAATTAATTACGAAAAAAAAAAATTACTACCCAACAGAAAAACTATACAAAGAATTAAATTTACCTGATATCAAATCAATATAAATAATTAAAACACTAATTTACTCATGAAAATGTAAGTCCTAGAAACTCAATAAACCATAGTTATGGAACCAGACAGAAAAATGACAAACACTTAAATTCAGAAAAATTTCATAATAGAATTGGTCAAAAAAGTATAACATTCATCGGACCCAAAATCTACAATGTACTACCCGCAAATATTCGTCAAATTACAAATAGAAAGAAGTACGTAATTGAAATAAAACTGTTCGTACAAATCAATGGCAATAAAATGAAGGAATTAGGTACAATCTAAATAAACAATTTCAATTTGCAATCCTGTGAATTTGCTCATACACATACACACACACACCCACACGCACACACTTTATTAAATTCATTTTTTGGATTATTGTTGTATTTTCTGATCCTTTCAATTGTTCTACTATTATTTTTATTTATTTTTTCTAAATACTTAATATGTATATTTAATTGCTATGCAGCATGTTTATACTTATATTACAAAAACACTATATAAGATACAAACCTATCTAGTTTAGATAAGTTTAGTTTATGTAGTTATTAAGAAATATTTGTACTTATCCAATGTAATTTTAAATGGGAATAAATTAAATTAAATTAAATCTGGTACCTTTCTGACATGCAGGATACAGAAAATATTGTTGCTTGGGTCACTCGGCATTGTACAGGCGCTGGATCTGGCGTAATTTTCGCGTCTGCATATTGCCAAGGTTTAGGATGCAGCCGTGTGTATTTAGCTCCACTAGTCTTTAGTACGACTTGGATCAAAAGATTACTAAAGTTTTGTACAGTACCTTTCTGTCTGTTGCATAGTTTATAAATTAAATTACCGCGCTTAATTTGTGTGCAGAGGTAGCAGAAATAGTAAGCTGTGCTTTTGTACACAAAATAATATATGACGAATAGTAGACAGTGATTAGCAACAGACATATGAAACGAGTATATTGCCAGTTTTTTCAATAAATGTTTTCTACTTAAAGCTGAAGTATCCTGAGTTTGAACGAGTTTTTTACAGTCCCATCCTCTAATCCATCGACATTTAGTCCTTCGAGCCGGATCAAATGTCCATGGCCATTAAATTAAAAAAAAAAATAATAATAATAATAAATAAATAAAATAAGAGAAATAGTAGCCAGTGATTAGTTACAGACATACAAAGCGAGTACATTGTCAGTTTTTTCTGGGTCAATAATTTTTTTCTACTTAAGGGGGGGGGGTATGGTCAGAGCAGCACATTTTATACCCATTTTCAAGATTTTTTTTTAGAAAACTGTTAATAGTAACTTGATTGGGATAATACCTACAGTAAAGAACAACCTTTGAAGAGTATCCAAAAAAAAAATTATTGAAAGATATCGAAAATTAAGCTCGTGACATGAATTTGAAATTTTCGTTCAGGGCAAAGAGTTGATTTGCGGTGAGACACATAACTAATGACTGGATCATCTAAAACAAAAAAACTAAAAATATTTCGTTAGTTTATGAGTTTCTTGAGGTAACTCTGTCGAGATATTTTTTTTTCTTGCTTTTTTTTATAGAATTTTTTACAACTGAAAACAGAAATTTCGAAAAAAAAAATTCCGTTTTTTTCGTTTTTTTGACTTCAAACTTATACCAAAAATTAAATAATCTAGATATTTGAAAAAACTCGACAGCGTTACCTCAAGAAACTCATAAACTAACGAAATATTTTTGGTTTTTTTGTTTTAGATGATGCAGTCATTAGTTATGTGTCTCACCGCAAATCAACTCTTTGTCCTGAACGAAAATTTCAAATTCATGTCACGAGCTTAATTTTCGATATTTTTCAATAAAAATTTTTTTGGATACTCTTCAAAGGTTGTTCTTTACTGTAGGTATTATCCCAATCAAGTTACTATTAACAGTTTTCTAAAAAAAAATCTTGAAAATGGGTATAAAATGTGCTGCTCTGACCATACCCCCCCTTAAAGCTGAAGTATCCCGAGTTTAAACGAGTTTTTTACAGTCCACTCCTCTCATCCATCGACACTTTCTTAATAAACTAAATAAGCTACTGGAGAAAAGTTTATTGACATATTTTAAGCGAATTTACCTTAAAAAAACATACTTTTCAAAAATAAAAATGTGTTTGCTTATCGATGCATTAAGAGATTTCATTTAAATTCCCACTCAAAATTTTAAAACAATATTTATTTTTTATTAAATACATTTTTGTTTTTGTTTAACCCCAGATTAGATTTTTTTGAAATCTCTATACTTACCTATATGTTGGTCAAAGAGTTGTATAAGCATGCCAAATTTCAACTTTAGATGTTCAGCAGTTTAGCTACAATTGCTACAAGCAATAGCTACAAACAGACAGACAAATAAGTGATGTTTTAAAAGTTTTTTGGTGGTCACATCTACAAAACCCTGAAAACCAATCCTAAAATTAAATTTTATAACATTTACTCGTTTTCGGTTAAAATGAATATTGAACAAATAAATTCAAGGGTGTCGTTTTGTAATTCTGATTGACAGTGCCCAAAAAGAGAAAAATGGAGAGAGATTTAATGTTTTGTAGTAGATTTTCTGTAACTCCGTAATGAGAGAGTAAAATTTTATACAGTTTTCATGTGTACAAATAACTAACATAATTGTAATTAATAAATCATAAAAGGAATTTATTAATTATTATTAAATATTTGATTTTACGTAGTGAAACTACTACTGTGCTAACAGTACAATTCTGTTAAACGAGCCGACAAATATCGCAATAAATAATACAAGTAACTTATCACATTGTCGGAAAAACATTCTGGCTAATAAAATATTTAATTGCTATGTAAAATGCTTAAAAGTAAAAGGTATGTAGATATTACTCCACTAATTTAATATACAAAGCTAAACAGCATTCGTATTCTGGTATCAGCGAAAAATATTAGACAGTGTACGTTCACACAATAACAGAATAATTTGTTTTTGGTTTTTGCATCATTAATTTTCTTTATAAAATATATGCGTTACCAAGGAAAATACAGCCTTGGACAAATGTATGGAGCACCCTATGTTTTATTGAATTTATTACAAGAAAAATGGTAAATAAAATAATACATACAGCTTTTAATGACAACATTAATCAAAATTATTAATATTTTGTGGTACCTTCTCGTGATTAAATTACCGCACGTATCCTTTTAGGCATACTGTCGACAAGTTTTTTTACGTACATTGGATTGTACATTCGTCCACAATACTTTTCTTCAATTCTTCTTTTGATTTGCATTTGTAAAGAGACACCTTGTCAGAATCGACCATAAATTTTAAATTGGCCATAAATCTGGTGACTGGGGGGCCATGCAAAAAGTGACACATTGTTTTTGGAAAGCTATTAATTTGTAGCTTTGGCTTTGTGACAGGAGGCATTATTTTGTTGAAAAACTTATTCCGGATTGTCTTCATCAAATAATTTTAATATTGATGGCTCCAAATCTTTATTAAGCATGGTAATATAACGAGCAGAATAATGCGTCCATCGCTCAAAAAGATTTAGCCTAAGCCACTGGCGGACATGCACCCCCAGATCATGATGCTACCACCACCAAATTTGACAGTAGATATTTTTCTTTATAAATAATTTTGATTCTTTGATTTCCATTATTAAAACATAATTCCATTCGATAAAATAGATTCAGAAGTAGCTTTAATTATTGTTTCTTATTTAAAAATTGTTTAAATGTCAATATAGTTTTCTCAATATTTTTTTATGAAAATATATAAAATGTTCATATGGTTGAATTTAGAAGAAAAAAAATGGATATAAAAATTATGTATTATCTAATTTAAAAAAAAAAAATAACTTTATGCTAGCTTGAGAAGCACTAGTTTAGAAAACATGTTTTTCTCTAAGCAGATGCATCCTTTGGTCGCTTGCAATTTGGTTATTTATTTATTTATTTTATTTTTTTGTACCTCTAATAATAAAAAAAAAATATGACAGTGTCCCGTTTCGCTGTAACACCCTGTATATTGAAGGCGATACCTTATAATTAATCCCTATGCAGCTTATGCTCTACCTTGACGAAACAAACAATTACCGTATTTTTTGGGTGATAGGACGCCCGAATTTATGAGACAATTTTTAGAAAAATATTTATGATTACGATAACTTGTACCAGCAACATTCTCTTTATCTTCACTCTCTGTACTATCACTCGGCTCGTTAATATCACTGTTCGTACTATATTCCTCGGAACTATTGTTGTCAATCTCTTTAAAAACAAAGTCATCTTCTTTACTATCCAATGCGTTGTTTAAACCGCATTTCTTAAAAGAATTTAAAATCGTCTTTTCTTTTACGTCTCATTGCTGTAACATTGTGATTTGGCTTTATCATTCGTTTATTCCACTATTCCCGCATACAATTATTAAATGGTTTATTAATCGACACATCCAAGGGTTGTGGTTGGCTTGTAAGGCCTCTAGATATGACAGCTAATTCTGTATTTATTTCTATTATACTATTTTCTTGGTTGATTCTGTTTTATGCGCTCGGAATTGATTCCACAGTAACATCGTACACTTATTAAACAACGCATCCAAATTTTAAGCCGATTTTTCTGCGTAAAAAATGTGCGTTTTATGGTCAGAAAAATACAGTAACTAACTAAAGTTTGTTTTTTTTTAGAGGTTTATTTTTCAAATTGGCAACACTGTTTCCGGCGTCGGCCATTTTGATAGCTGACAGCTGATTTTTGCTCAGTTTGGTTTGCCATTTCACCATGAATAGACTTATGTCAGAACAACGCTTGCAAATAGTGCAAATTTATTTCGAAAATCGTAGTTCAGTTCGCGAAACTTACCGTGCGCTACGTTCATTTTACGATCGACATAATGGTAAATTCGAGCAAATAATTCGAATAACCATGGATCGTTTTATCACCACGCATATTCTAATTGATAATACGCACCCACAGAGACGTCGTACAGTGCGCACCGTAGAATTTGTTGCTGCTGTGGAGCCTAGTATTGAGGAAGACTCGAATGGGTCGATTCGCCATCGTGCATAGCAATTGGAGCTGTGTCCATCCACTTTATGGAAGATGTTGCGGAAATATCTTGGTTTACGAGCTTACAATATCCAGCTCGTGCAATAGTTGAAGCTGCATGACCATCGCGTCTTACGTTCGGTGAATGGGCCGAAAACGATATTGCTCTTGATCCTCATTTTCACCACAAAATTATATTCAGGGCTGAGGCTCAGTTTTGATTGAATGGCTACGTCAACAAGCAAAATTGCCGCATTTGGAGTGAAGAAAATCCACAAGCCATTATTGCGACGCCGTTACGTCCACAAGAAATCACTGTTTTATGAGCTGGTGGAATAATTGATTCTTATATCTTCAAAAATGATGCCGGCCAGAACGTTACTGTCAATGGAGACCGCTATAGAGCCATTATTACTGACTTTTTCGTCCTCCAATTGAATGGCATTAATGTGGAAGAGCTGTGGTTTCAACAAGACGGCAAAACATACGGCACAGCGCGCACCTCTGTCGATTTATTGAAGGAAACATTCGATGAGCGCCTAATTTCGCGTAATGGATTGTTGAACTAGCCTCCAAGATCGTGCGATTTAACACTTTTGGATTATTTTTTTGTGGGAATATGTGAAGTCGCTAATGTACGCGGATAAACCAGACACGATGGATGACTTGGAAGCCAACATACGCCGCGTTATTGCCGATATACTGCCTCAACTGCTCCAAAAAGTGGTCGAAAATTGGACTTGCTTTCCAGATTGGACTCAGATTGTGCTCTATTCGAGCAAGCCCATTTGCTGAAATCATATTTAAACAATAATGGCATCAAATTATCTTGCCAATAAAGCCAATACCATGGCCATTACCACGATTTTTATGTGTTTTACTTCATAAAGTTCTATACCTCTAAAAAAAAACACCCGTTATTATTGTCAAGTGTGAGCAAAATATCGGCTCAAAGACTTTT
The DNA here is from genome assembly GCA_963971575.1 of Liopterus haemorrhoidalis. Lineage (NCBI taxonomy): Eukaryota > Metazoa > Arthropoda > Insecta > Coleoptera > Dytiscidae > Liopterus > Liopterus haemorrhoidalis. The sequence continues at coordinate 38,087,799 of OZ020611.1, read as the reverse complement.
GCAAAATAATGTTGCATGCGTGTGAACTAGTGCATATAAGTATTCATGTATCAATTAAAAATGTAATGATAAATACGTTATAGTTACATCTATTAAACGTATTAATTAAGTTTGAATGTCAATAGTCTGTACTGAACTGAAAGTACACCATGTGTATTTGTATATCTACTGAGTTATGATATCTATGCGCTTGTCAGCTAATATTGAAATAAATTACGCTATAAGAAATGTAAACATTTGAGTAATTAGCAACAGATAAATTTAAAGAGTGAAAAATATCTCTTTGATTCACTTCCTATGCCGATATTATCTCATGCATGTAGCTCTAATATAAATACTTTATCCATGTTACTTACAGATGTAATTAGACTGAAATTATTTGTGGATTTAGTTAATGATTTTTAATATAATTGCTCAACACATGTGGAAACACACAAGAACAGTTCACAGTAAATGAATACATTGTATGGGAATGGTATCAAAAGTTGGATGATCAAACTTCTTATCACGAGTTGTATTGCAAACTTTCTTTTTTAGAATTTTGTAGGCATGACCACCAAAAAACCCGTATAACGTCACTCATGCCTCTGTCTGTCTATCTCTATCTGCCTGCCTGCCTGACTGCCTGTCTGTCTGTTTGTCTGTCTCTGTCTGTCTGTCTGTCTGTCGGTCTGTCTGTCTGCTTGTCTGTCTGCCTGTCTGTCTGCCTGTCTGTGTGTAATAATAGAAAGTTGAAATTTGGCATGCTTATATGGCACAACTCTTTGACCCACATATAGGTAAAATACTAATGCCCGGTTGCAAGAATGGAGATCAAGTCTCATATCAACTGATCTCGAATCACCGTTGATACCAGATTAAATTTTAACACCATTGTTTGAATGCAAGATCAATTGATACTGTACTTTGTGACTTAATCGTGCATTTCATAGTTTTTACTGGGTCAAGTAATTGTGAATGAACTATTCTAACCTAAAATTGTATTCGATCTGTCATATTGTTATAGCGACGTATACTTGCAATATTACACATAATTAGTTTGTTATTAGTTTAAATATTTGTTATTAGTTTAAAAATATGTTTATTAGTTTAAATATTAGTTTAAAAATAAGTTTATTAGTTTAAATATTAGTTTATTAGTTTAAAAACAAGTTTATTAGTTTAAATATTAGTTTAAAAATAAGTTTATTAGTTTAAATATTAGTTTATTAGTTTAAAAATAAGTTTATTAGTTTAAATATTAGTTTATTTATTTACTATCATTAGTTTTGTTACACTACAATAATTTAGTTTGTTTCTTTCCTTTTAGTTATTAATATTGTATTTTAGTTTATATAGATATAGTTCTTCATATTTTGTATTAGATTAGTATTGCCTGTTAGTTGCTTAATTAAAATTAAATTAGTTTTTTCCATTATTTTATAGATTAGTGTAGTTTAATAGATTGTTTATTCCATTACTTTATACTTAAATAGATTTTCTTCTCTTTATATTATATTATTTTATTTTTTATACATTTTCTACATTTTCTTATACATTATTTATACATATTTTTACAGACATTTTTAGATACTTTTTTAAATATTAGTTTTAGAGAAATGGCAAAACAAGTTTCATTTAAACGGGGGATAAATTTTAACGAACAAGAGAAAAGAGACTTATTGAATATTGTCGACAAATATAAAGATATTGTGGAAAACAAAAAGACAGATGGGTCAACCAGATTTTAAAAAATGCTGTATCGGGTAATGAAAGAACGGTGGCACATATTCAGCTTGTTTATAAAAATTTAAAGCAACCTGCAAGACAACAATTACATGATGACAAGGTATGATAAAATATAGGATTAATTAAACATTTCTTTGTTCTGATTTTATTTTTTTCAAAAATACTGGTTGAGCTGTATAAAACATGTGGTGGGTCATTTACACCCAGTCTTTCTACCGTTGGAGAAAGAATAACAGGAATGTTGGGGCAACAATTTAAGCCCTTAAAAAATATCTACGACAGTACAGCTGGTTACTCAAGTGATTATATCGATACAAGTAAGTTATAAAATCTTTAAATCTAAGGTTAAATTTTACTTAATTTTCCTATTCCTGTATCTAAACTCAGGGCCGTAACTAGCTCTTTTTGGGCCCTGTTGCATAAAACCGCAAAGCTATTAATAACCTTAACCGTGGCGATAGAGGCATACCTTGGTTGCTTTTCGGCTGAATTCTATGTTCTATCAATGATAAGATATAAATAACTGTAGTTTTAGAGAACCTAAATCTTAGACGGAAATTTTCTTCATCATATTTTTCAAATGGATCTACTCGCTGTTCTATTATCCTTCTTCGTGGTGTATGTACAATATCTAATTGTTCATCGCTAGAATCGCTTGAGCTTGAATCGGAACTGGTGTTAGAAGAGGACGAGGATGAGGACGTGAACTGGAATAAATATAAACGAATGATTTATGTTTTTATTTTATGCCTGTTATAAAAATATTTAATTAATAAATAATTAAATAAATTCTAAAACTGTTATTTTATTAGGTTAATTTTTGTAACTTGTAACTTTTTACTAACTAAAACAAAACTTACTCTGTCCATATCTCCAATAAATATTCTCAGTGCTTGTATTACCGTATAAAAATGATTGAAAAAGGGGTAAACGATAATAAAAATGTTTTAAAACGAAATCTGTCATACGTCAAAATATTTAACATAAAATGGCGGTACGGCTTGATTCTCGGCTTGATCCGTGTATTTTTGGGTATCAATTTAATCCGTGATTTGTTCCGCGATCAAGAGGTAATTTGTATTCTTGCAATAGTTTGATACACGATTTGATCCAAATCAACGTTGATCGGATATCAAGCCATTTGATCCTGATTCTTGCAACCGGGCATAAGAGTTCAAATAACGCATCACGAGATAAATATAAGCATATATGTATTTAATGAAAAAAAAAAAAAAAAAATAAGATTATGTTTTAAAAATTTTGAATGGTATTTTTTGACACATTTTTGGTGCAAGCCTCATAAAAAAAATGTGTCAAAATGTGGCAAAAAAATAAAAAATAAAAATTTGCTTGTTTATCTACGCAATAAAGGTTTCGGTTCAAACAAGCAAATTTTTATTTTTTTGCCACATTTTGACACATTTTTTTATGAGACTTGCACCAAAAATGTATCAAAAAACTTTTGCCCCTACCCTATCTCCCAGAAGAGTTGACCTAAATATCTATAAAAATCTCTATAATGTTCATTGATGGGAACTGAACTAATTCAACAGGAATTTTTGATCAGATTACTTTTTCGAAAAAATCTTGTGTCGTTGAAAAAATTATTTATTTCTTTTTTTAAATTTATTGTGTGGTATCAAAAGAATGCTCTTAAAACGTAGACTAAGGAACAAAAAGTAATTTTGCATTTTTCTTTTTTATTTAGATAAGATTTTTTTTTCTAAAAATATACTAAAAAAAATCACTGTCTCACACTTTTTACCCAAAGGGGTTAAACTAAATATCTGAAAAAAATTCTTAGAAATGTTCATAATTCATAGATTAAAGCCGGAAACGTACGTGAGGAATTTTTGAAAAATATTTCAGTTTTTGATAAAATGAATTATTTTTTTTAATTTATGGCTAAATTATAGCTAATAACGTTACGGATTTTTTTGCATTTATGACTAAGTTTTTTTTTTTTAATTTAAAATGTAATAATAAATGTTAACTGCTAAGAATCGAGTTCAAGTGTTTAGAATTCAGTAGGTTCTGCCTATTATTTTACGTCATGATTCAACCTATTGTATGAATTATTTTACTTTTTTGATTTTAAGCTATCAGACGGCAATAAATCATTTATAGTAGAAATACTTATAAATCAAAATTTGAAACACATTTTTAATAGTGAGAAATTCATTTCTGAATTTGAAAAAATGAAGCCATATATCAATATGTTTCTATTAATTTATTCAAGACTTGAATACGAAGCAAATGCAAAAAAACACTGGGATTTTTTAATTAAAATTTTACTGTGACGAAATTATCGCAAATTTTGTCAATTTTGTTTCAAAAAATTAAATGGACATCTACAGTATCTTTACACATCTATTAATCGGTATTCTTACTTGTTCTTCATTTTACATTATTTTGGATTAAATTAAAATTTGATGTAAAAAAGTTTTCAATGAATATGTGGTGTTGTCCATATTACATCTTAAGGTTTTTACCCTCTATCTGAAATATTAATACTATGTAAAACTCGCATCAGCTGATATATTTTGGATCTTTCAATAGATTAACGAATACTTAGTTTACAATTCCAGATCCGCTTTAGCTTTGTGAAACCATTCTCTATATTCTTTTGCACACAAAAAAGTCATGCCTATACGGTACCAGGGAAAACTATTCTTAGTCAAAAGCTACTTAACAAGAGGACATGCGCATAATATGCATGATTATTTTTTCTACTTTCCAGCATTTTCTATGCATTACCAAAACAAAGAGCTCCTTAACCCCATAACGCTTTGTTTTTTTATTTTTTAGAACAGAGGTTTTTTTTTTTTCATTAAATAATTAATCTAATTTATTATTTATATATAATTAAATTGTTATATATGAAATTTATTGATAAAAAATATAAATTTGTCAAAAAATTCAATTATGTGTGGTATATTTTGAAGCATGGTATAGCACACAATCCAACATAGCAGTCTGAGCAATAACTTCAGGTTTCCTATCTCTTTTTTTTGCCTTTATCATCTCTTTGATTACAGCAAACTGCACACAATCTTGTGGGATTGTCATTTTTTTCGGTGGGGGGAATATATTCGGGGAAATGTTTTTCTGAAAGTCTCAAAGGTCCTGGTTTTTTTTTGTCGGTCGTGTTTCCTAACAATTGAAGAATGGGATTCAATCAATTTCAAATTAGACCTAATCTAAATTCTAAATGATCTAATTTCCCATGATTTTTTTATATAGGTCAAATGCGTTAAAAACAGAAATATCCAACAGATGGAAAAATATTTTCTTATAATCAGTTTTATTATAAATAACTAATCAAAATTTAACTTATAATAAATCAAGTTGACATAAATAATACTTTTTTCTTAAATTTTAAATTATTATACATGTCCGAGTTCAATTCGGGTACGTAATGTTTTTGCGTACAAAAATTCTCGTTGCCCGAACTGGGTCTGGTCATTTTTGCAAGTATAGTATGCCCGAACTGAGATCGGGGCTAAGGGGTTAAAAGGCCACCATTGTAGAGACGAAATAAAATTGGGAAGTCAATTTAAGCTGCTGCAAGGACTCTTTCAAAAGCGATCTTTTTAACAGGTTGACTGCCATAGAAAATTACTTAAAAATGTTCAAGGTGCCAAATTGAATTTATATTTAATGAATTCTTAAACCTAAGTAGTAAAACAATTTTATTTTCAGCTTTTGATTTAAAATATTTGAATATTCGCACTTGCTTAGAACTTTTGTATGCCACAGCGGTCGTTCAACGTCCTTAAACCAATGTTATGCACAACCGCTGGCATAATATTCACGAAACTAATAATAATTCATTTTAGGGGTCGTATACGACCGCTCGGGCATACGGGGAAATACTAGCCGGCGGTCGTATACGACCTCTTGGCAGTCAACCTGTTAATTTATAATATTTGCTAAATACATTTTTATTGCGCTAGTTAAGATATTTTCTAAATCAAATATCGTACTAGTGTCACATCTCCATTTAATTGTAGTAATTTATATCACACGTTAATTACACATTGTAACTAAAATTAAGTAAAACAATCCTTAGTTTTGTGGATTAAGTGAAGTCTGGCGCCGGAAGATTCGTAGTTAGATAATTCTGGTTACTTGGTACATTAAGACAAATGCGGTTATTTTCAGTGGTCGTCTTTCAACCTTATCTCTGCCAGTCAGATTGCATGTAGGAAGGTTGTATTTTTTAAATTTAAATTGTCTCATAGTCTGGAGATTATCACCAGAATTTTTTCGCAAATGTTTTAAAATGAACTACTTTATTTCACTTTTATCTTAATCTGTCATCCTTAAATTAAGTATATTCATCACAAAGAGTTAACTTCGGAATATACATTTTTTCACAATAAGTTAAAATAACATTTTCGGAATATCTTTTAGTTTTCAAAACATATTGTGACGAATAATAATAAAAGAAATAGAGAATGGCTTTAACATGAAAGCTTACTGCCAGTAATAATACCGGAAACCATAATGAATATGGTCTGCAGTTGCATTTTAAGAAAACTATACCGGCTGATGAGAGCTTGGCCAGTAATTCTCGATGGGGTATTAGCCTGGTCCATCGCATTCCAGCTCCAAACTTCATTTCCCAGTTTGAACTGTCAATCAACTCTCAATCAAACTCTCATTAGTCTGTAATTCCTCCAAGAACCCCATCAGTGATAATCTTTGGGTGGTAGTCCGGCTAACGAGTCTATATCCAGTAATTCCGGCAGGGGCCCCACCAGTGGTTACTCTTGTGCATAACTTCCAGAGTTAAACCATGATATGCAAATTGCAAGAATTTTGCAATACAAATACCTTGCAACATAAATGATAGGTACCAGTGGTGCCCAACTAGAGACTCGCGGGCCGCATTCGGCCTGAGATCGAATTAAACGACCTGCATGAAATTTCTGCCCTCATCCTTATGTTATTTTGGGAATTTAACCCACACCGTCTTTAAACGATCTTCTGAATTACTCCCCTCTTCAAGAGATATTATGAATTTATGCTGACTGTTCATAAGAGATTTTTTAAATTTCTACCACTCATGTCCAGTATTTTTGAATATTTGGCCTTGGTCCTATTCAATCCGATCCAGTAAAAATAATTGATATTAAATATGGTCCCACTATTGGATAAGGTTGGACACTACTGGATTGGACTATCAACCAGAAATTGGAACACATAGTAAAGGCAAGAATCGCGTTTATAAAAATGAAACGACTTTGACTAGTTTGCAACTATCCTTGTGAATAGTAAGATACTATATTTTCTATTGTTCTTTATGGCATAGAAAAATGGATACTCACTTAAAATAATGTAAAAATAATATGGAAGCCTTTGAAAAGTGGATTTACCGAAGTTTGATATATATCATGGATACATCAGGAAAAACTGAGGAAGTCCTGCAGAGAATAAAAAAATATCGAGTACTACACCAGAAGAAAAACTAAACTATTAGGGCTATATAATCAGAGGAAAGTATGAAATGCGACCACATATTGCTCAGGGAAAGATTCTACGCAATAAAAATGGCGATTTTAAAACTTCATGGCTGAAGAATCTTCAGAGGTTCGAGTACACAGCTGATCTATTCCGAGCTGTTGTATCAAAAGACAGAATAGCTTCTTCTTCTTCTTATTTTGCTTTACAGGGCTTCGGACTCTTTATCTAACCGAACTGTTTTTATTATATGCCATCGCGCCTTCTTGTTTTTACCTATTTGATTAACAACTATAATTTATTTTTGTTTTATCAATATTTTTATTCAGTTTTGCAATAATTGCTTGGTCAGCATATTTGAAGGTATTTTCTATTGCTTTCGACAGTGAATTTTGATAGAAATAATTACTTATCAGCTGGGTTCTCTCTTATAGTTCAATTAAAATAGAACTGTCCGTATTAAAAATTTCGCTATTTATCACATCCAAGTATATAGTTAATAAATTAACCTAAACTTTATGAATTTAAAATTACTGCCATATTTCAACAACTAACTAATTAATTATAATATAAATTTTATTAATTTCATACGGTTAAGTTGCAATAAAATATTCCGCTATTTAAAAATATTTGTTATAATTAATTTAATTAATATATACATTATTAATTATTATTTTAGATTGTATGGTACAATTAACCTAAATTTCTTGAATAATATAAAATTATAGTTATAGTTAAGAAAAAGAATTTATTTATGCAGGGAAATTATTTAGTATGTGACAAAAAAATTGATGGAATGGACCATTCATTCTCCTATATATTATTACGAATTCGGTCTAGCAAAAGCTTTGAGACAGGATAGCGAGCTTCGGACATTCTTGAGTTGATACGAAAGTACGAGGAGGGGATGGAAGGAATTTGGGTCTGCTTGATAAGACAGGTTATGCACGGTTATACGCTACAAAGTTACCTTTGTCTATGACAGGTTAAATCAAAGGCCTATAGCAGTGGTTCTCAAACTTTTTTGGTTCCCGGCGCCCTTAATGAATCAGAAGTTTTCCGCAGCGCCCCAAGGCAAAACATTGGTCTAACTAACGCAGTTGGAGGAATATTGGCACGTTTCGCGGCGCCCCTGTAGCCTAGACGCGAAAAATCATATTCTGTTTTGGTCAATAAATGACCGTAAGGCTAAAAGGAGAGGCTTACTGGCAAAATTAAGTCTTAACCATCTTTAACAACTATCTCCTACACCAAGGGTCTCTAAGCTTTTCGAAAACGGGCCACATAAAATTTGTTAAATAAATGGCGGGCCGGACTATTTTAATTCAGCTTGTCTCTTGGTGCTTGATTTTAAAACCAAACTTAATAATAAAGGTGACATTATTAGTAAAAATAATAATTATAAGAATCGGATATTATTTAGTTATAGTTATGTTTTATTTTGCGATTTTCTGCTTATTTTAAATTGCTGTTTTATGTAAGTAAACTTTGTAAGAAATGTCCGCGGGTCAAATTATATCTTCTTGTGGGCCGTAGTTAGGTTAGGTTAGAACACTTTTGTACCCTTGTTCTAGACCAGGGGCCGGGAACCTTTTGGAAACGAAGAGCCATTTTAGCAAGAAACGTAGAAAAAATAAAATTTTGGGAGCCGCAGTTTTAATTCGATTTATTTATACATTATTTACAACTAATACACATATAAAAAATTGATGTGAAGTTTGAATATTCACACATTTCAGGGTTTCGCAGGTATATAATAAGTGAAGGCGGTATGCTGAGTGTGTAGGACAAATTTTACTTTGTAGTAATCACGGCAAAACGAACGATATTTTTAAAATAATTTATCGTCTGTTAATCATATAATAAGACTGGTTATTAAATTTACGCTCTTAAAAATTAAATACAACATTTGTTAAAATATAACTAGAATTTTGACAAAATAATTTCTACATTATAAAAATGTAAAAAAAAACAGAAAAAATAAAATTCACTCCGTACTCGAACTCGAAACCCTTCGTTTTCCAGCAGTGCTCTAACCCATTACGCCATCGCACGCCTTACATGTGATTGTCTTACATTGGTATAACTTTTGTACTTTGTCAACCAAAAACCACAAAAAATTCGTTATTTTCCGAAAACATAATCTGATCAAAAATTCCTGTTGTACTATTTCGGTTCACAACAATATACATTACTTAGAATTTTTTTAGATTTTTAGTTTAAAGCATCTGGGCTACAGGGTGTGGGACAATTTTTTTTTTGCACAATTTTGGCAAAAATTGCATCAAAATAATTTATTTTGCAAAAATAAAAATTTGGTCGTTAATCCACTTACTAAGGGCTTTTATTTGATACTTTACTCAGAATTTAAAAAAAATATTTTTGTTTTCGATGAGCACATATTTGTTTATATTTTTAGGGGGGTATGTTTTTTAGATGTTTTAGTATTTTTCCTATGTGCGGGTCAAAGAGTTGTATAAGCATGCCAAATTTCAACTCTCTAAGTTTAGCCGTTTGGCTATAATTTTTACCGAACAGACAGACAGACAGACAGACAGACAGACAGACAGACAGACAGACGACAAAATGATGGTATAAGGGTTTTTTGGTCATACCTACAAAACCCTAAAAATGGAACTTCAAAAATATTTATAGTTTTCTCTAAGTATAATGTATTGTACTTAGAGAAAAAAGGGTGTAAATTTTCAGCTCCTTTAATAATGTTCTTGTAACGTTAAAGGGGGTCCTCTAACCGAACAAAATGAAGAGCCCATTAAAAAAAATTTCGCCCTTTTTCACCGTTCGCAACTTCTATATATTCTAAATATCTTTTTAACCGTGCAAAAATATTTTTACCGTGGTTATCTTGCAGTTTGATAGATTTTTTCAATCATGCGTAGCTTACTGTTCGAAAGACCAATTTTAACGTGCATAAACCTCTATCAACGTGAGTAACTTACCGTACATAAACCAATATTACCGCGCAAAAACCTTTTTTCACTGTGCTTAACTTACCGTTCGAAAGGTCTATTTTACCGTGCGGAGAATCTATTTCAATGTGCCTTTAATATTTACATTTTTTAAAAGTTAACAGACGAGTTTTTTTTTTTATATAACTGTAGGTTCTGTGTCAGATTTTTATTGAAAATTTAAGAGCCGCAGCTTTTTCAGCAAAGAGCCGTGGGTCTCGACCCGTATTCTAGATCAACGTGATACAACAAAAAATCTTTTGCCCATACTGAGGATTAATCTCACAATCCTACACTTACAAAGCGAGTGAGAAAACTACTACGGTACTGCAACAGGAACATAAATAATTTCAATAAAACGAATTCATTCCAAAATGATATAAAAGAACACTAAATGTGGGAGTAAAAGACTCTTAAACTAAATATAATTTCATACAGCAACATCTCAATCGTCATATATATCATTTTAATTACTTTTTAGAAAGTGTCATTAGGGCCATAAGAAGTGCATATATCAATATACCCAATCAAATTAGTTCGACATTTAAATTTTAAATTGAAACGATAAAATCCTGTGCGCGTGACTGACAACTATAAATCTGTAACTGTAGAGACTCCGTCTCGACAATATCTATCACAGATTGCGCAGGTGGCAATGGAGGAGAATAATAAAACAAATGCACCATATCTCAGAAGAACGAATCACGGGCAATTTATTACAATCATCATAAGAATGAACACTGTACTTCTGGATTATGCTGTGAAATAGGTTTAAATGTATTTAGACATTGGTCTAGATAAAACTTGAATGTGGTATTTTACCAGGCTTGCCATAATTTTTATATGCCAACCACGAACAATTGTTGAGTAGAGGGGCCTAGTTATTTTTTAGGATTTTGTAGGTATGACCAGTGGCGGATTATACGGTACGCGGACTAAGCGGCCGCGGGGGGCCCCGAGCTAGTGGGGGACCCCGAAATTCAATGAGAAAAAATTTTTTCATTAAAATTCTCAAAATTGATAAAATAAATAACCTGATATAATGCAAAATACTTTTTTTTTCCTTGAAAATTGTTTTACATTTTAAAATTAATTTGTAAATTGATTCAAATAAGCTTATTTTTGGCCTAATTGATTTTGGGGCCCCCTTATTTCTACCGCTTAGGGCCCCCTTATTTCTACCGCTTAGGGCCTCCACTTGTCATGATCCACCACTGGGTATGACCGAAAAACACTTTAAACGTCACTCATGTGTCTGTCTACCTGTCTATCTGTCTGTGTGTCAGGTTGTCTGTGTCCGTCTGTCGGCCTGTCTGTCTGTTCGGTAAATATTGTAACCAAACGGCTGAACACAGAAAGACGAAATTTGCCAATTTGAACTCTTTGACCTATATATAATAATATAATATATTTATTCGTGTTAAATACATGACAATATGCTTACACAAGTCAAAAGTTATAAAGTTGAATAATACAATACATCATCATATAAAAAATCTATGGAGGGTTAAAAAAAAACACATCATAGTAAAAATATATGAAATTATATATTTAGTGAAAAATAAATATTTTTTATAAATTTGGAGTGGGTTACCAAATGAAATACCTCTTAATGTGTATTTAGTGAAAAATAAATATTTTTAAAAAATAGCTTTAAAAAAAAAAAAATTAAAAATTAAAAACTAGCTTAAATTAAATACTCAAATTATTGAATAAAAGTGATTATCGAAAAACTGTTGATTTTGAATGATTATAGAAAAAAATATTGTTCTAATCATTCGGCATTATACTGGCTTCTTATTCTTATTAAATACTGACAAAACCCGCGACAGGGCCGCGAAAATATATTACAAAACATACCGGTCCTTTGTCTGAATTGGAATCTGGAAAACGCTTGTAACTCTTTTGCTTTAGAGCAGTGTTTCCCAATCTTTTTTATAGATCGACCCTCTATATACGAAAAAGTTCCTTTGCTGATCGCCAAATAAAATTCTTTAGTTTTTATTTTATTACAAAAATAAATCTGTATAAATATAGTGAAATAAATATTTTGGTCAATCAGTATCACAATTAAAATCATAGTTCAATACTTCAATGGGACAATTGTGGCAGATACCACAAGTTTTTTTATGTTTAAAATTGCTTAATTTTATCCTTAACAAATTATTCACGTCGCTAAATCCAGGTTCAACAAAATAAGGACCAGGAAACCTTAATATCAACCACAAGTTTCTACAATTGTTTTTTAATTTTGGATATTTATTTCGTATTTTAAAATAGTCTCAAAATGTTGCATATCCTGTAATGTTGAATAAAGATTTTACTCTAAATCTAATATTTGAATATTAATAATTAATACTATTACAATTATTTAATTCGAAAAAAGAACTATCGATTCCCATTCGACCTTTTTGAATTTATCGAACCAACTTCAAGCCGACCGACACTTTTGGAATCACCTGCTTTAGAGGGTAATTGTTTTAATTTTATGTTGAGTATGCGATTAAAAAGTTAAATGAAAAAACATTATCCAATAGATGAAAAGCAGTTAATATTTTTCAAAAATAGGATTCATGCTTTTTTGCTACACGACATTGTTGTTTTTCGATAGTCATATTTTTATTAGTTTATTCGGTTTTCCGCAAAGACCGTAACTTCAGTGAGTGCGGTGTTTCACGTGGTGGTGGTGTTCTTCTTCTAATATCTAATCGCCTCAATACATTCTCCGTCTCGCTTGAACCTTATAATAAGTATCTCCCTGTTAATGTTGATATTGTGTGTGCTAGAATAACTTTAAATACTTCTAACTACTATGTTTTCACGGTATATATACCGCCTGCTTTGCAGTTTCAATATTATGAAAGTATTTTTGCATTTTTTGAATCTCTGCCTTTTTTATATAATAATAATTTTGTAATTTTGGGCGACTTTAATATCCCCGAACTCGTTTCCAATCAGAACTCAAAGAATGTAAAACTACTTACCAATTTTATGTCATACTTCAATATTGTTCAACGAAATAATATATTAAATAATGATAATCATACTCTAGACTTAGTACTGTCTAATATTGATTGTATTGTTTCACGTGAAAATTCTTTAATATTTAATAGAGAATACTCATCTCATCCAACACTGAACATAATTATGAATACAACTTTACTCTCCAATCATGAACATTTTATCACTCCACGTATGTATAATTTCAGAAAAGCAGACTTTATTAAGCTATACAATTTAATTGGGACTTATGATTGGAATCAATTAAAGTCGTTTTCAAATGTTGACACTGCAGTCGCCTTTTTGTACACGACACTATATAATATGTTCGATGAGTGCGTTCCACCTAAACCTCGTAAAAAAACTCACTTCCCCCCTTGGTTCACCCGTCAGATCCGCTTAGACCTAAATAAAAAGAATCACTTTTTCAAAATGTTAAAAAAATTTCCAAATAATAAATCTTTCTCAATAAAATATAAATACTTACGTAATAAAATCAAATCAGACATAAAATCGTCATATAAGGCGTACATAAAATCTTGCGAGTCATCAATTATATCTAATCCTAATAAATTCTGGAGTTTTACTAATTCCAAAAAATCTAATTTATCTCAACCAAATGCTATGTCACTTAATAACGACAATTTTACCTCTATTCCAGCGATTGCTAATGGTTTTGCTGAATTTTTCAAGAGTGTATTTTCTTCTTCTTCCGCTTCTTCCACTTCGTTTCCTTTTCAAAACACACTTTATAACAAATCTTCTAATAATCAGGTTTTGTTACCATACATTTCCACAGAGGATATTGAAGTTGCAATAAAAAAAACAATCAAAAGTAATTTAACAAGTGGCTCTGATAATATTCCTAATTTAATTATTAAAGACTGTTCTACACCTATCTCAGAAGCACTACTTCATATATTCAATCTTGCTGTCAAAACATGTACTTTTCCTACTGCATGGAAAGTTGGTCGAGTCACACCGATTCACAAGTCTGGCGACAAGAGCTCAATTAGTAATTACAGACCAGTAACTGTTCTCTCAAATTTTAGTAAAATATTTGAGAGTATTATTTACAAGACCATTTATTTCAATATAAAGAACTGTCTGTCGTTTTCGCAGCATGGTTTCATGCAACGTAGATCCACAGCAAGCAATCTATGCTCTTTTACGCATTATATTTCATCTGTATTAGATAATAAAGGTCAAGTAGACGTTGTATATACAGACTTTGCCAAAGCCTTTGACACTATCGACCATAATATTATCATACAAAAACTTCACAGCTTTGGTCTTTCTCCTTGCCTTGTATCATTGCTCACATCATATCTTCTAAATCGTTCTCTGTTTGTTACTTTTCTTGGCCACAATTCTCCTCACTTTCCAGTTACTTCCGGTTTGCCACAGGGCTCAAATCTTGGTCCTCTTTTGTTTCTAATGTTCATTAATGACATCAACGATGCCATAGCTAGCGAACGTTTACTCTTCGCTGATGATCTTAAGATTTTTTGTTCTGTGTCTTCTATTAATGATTGCTCTAATCTTCAAAAAGATCTATCTAATTTAAGCACCTGGTGTAGCATAAATAAACTTCATCTTAACCTCTCCAAATGTAAAATAATTTCCTACACTCGCAAAATCACGCCTTTTATTTTTCCATATTCTATATCCAATCAGTCTTTGTTGCGGTCTGAAAGCACTGTGGATCTGGGTGTAACATTTGATTCAAAGCTAACATTTAATCTTCACTTAGATAAAATTTGCTCCTCTTCTCTTAAAATGCTTGGCTTCATTATTCGCAGCTCGCGCACCTTCTCTGACATCAGTGTAATCTTCACACTCTATAATTCTTTCGTGCGATCCAAACTAGAGTACTGTTCTATAATATGGAATCCTATTTACGAGGTCCAGAAAAAGGCTATTGAAAAAATTCAATACAAGTTTTTAAAATTCATCTATTATAAAATCATGGGCTCCTATCCCCCACTTGACTTTCCATATAATACCCTTATTCAAATATTTTCTATGAAAACTTTAAGTGAACGTCGAGACTTAAATTCACTAAACTATTTAAAAAAACTTATTTCCAGTAAGATCGACGATCCCATCTCGTTACAAGAAATTAATTTTCATACCCCTCTTCTCCGTACCAGAAATCCATCTCTCTTCTACCTCCCGCATGCTCATTCCAATTTATTTCTCAAATCTCCCATAAACCGTATGTGCTCACATTATATTCCAAATGAGGCTCTAATAAATCTTTTTTGAATTAGTCATGTATCAATAATTATCCCTAAATCTGTTATGTTTATATATTATTTCTTTTTTTATTATATTTTGTTACTTTTATTTATTACATTATCATTTTTGTATATTTATTTTTTTGTATACTACTTATTATTGCTGTGTTTATCACATTTATATGTTTGCTTATATTGTACCTGTCCACTTATTGGTTAATTCTGTTGGACAGATGTAGTCGAAAATAAAAATAAAAATAAAATAAAATAAAAATTAGTAACAATTTTCTAAAACAACGTTTGTAACACTACCTCAAAGCTTCTATTGTCTATCCAATATAGAATTTGGTTTTTATTTTGTATATGTCGTAGATAAAACAGGTCTGAGCATCACCTACGATATTTCAACAGAGAACTTCTTTATATTTAAAACTAACGTAACCTGAAGTTAAACACCCTATAAATCAAATAGCGTTAAAAGATGTCTGCTCTTTATTTATATTTTACAACACAATATTTACGTGTAATAATTCGAACCAAAATTACTTGTGAGCATATTCAACGTATAAGTTTATGTTCGAGTTATATACTGTAGACACTTATCGAACTATTAACTAGGTGTTTCGTAAATTTATATCTCGCCTTTTATTTTCAACATACATAAATCTCATGATCGCATCTTCTATAATTGAACGTTCTAGCTTTGTTCTTTTTTGACAGCCATCCGTTACTCTCACTCGAGGTATCCTTACACTTTAACTATGTAAGCTTGAATATTCTCAGGGTTTCGTAAGTAAAATGAATAGAATTTTATTTCCCGTCACCAGTAGGGACTAATACAGTGATGGCGAACCTATGAGATGCGTGTCACGGGTGACACGCTAAGACGTTTTGGGTGACACGCATCGTTTACGGACGGTCTTAGGCCAAGAACTGTGAACGCATCTGGGCTCAAGTATTTGTCAACTTGAGGTCCAAACTTGAGAATCTGGATAGAAATCTTTTGGAAAATGATAAAATGTGCCACAACGATCAGGAAATTTTGAGTGTTTGGAACTGATTACCGGACACTTTTTCTGGCGATGGCTTTATTCGAATGCCTCTACGTACTTTTATAAGACCTTATTCTCGGCGTTAAATAATATTAAAACCAAAAAAAGAAGCCGACTGACAGATGAAGTCAGTAGCGCTTGCTTGGGCTTGAATTGCACGAAATACCAATCTTCAGTTGAAGATTTAGCATATGCAATTCAGCAACACAAAAGTCATAATGTAAAGAATGATATGTTTTTGCTTTTTAACAAATAAATGTATCAAATACATAATTATTTTTTTACTAGGGCTGAAAATATCACAAAATTATTGTTATTTCTAGATGTGACACGGCACCCGAGTTAAGCTAGGTTTTTTCCGAATTTTGACAACCCAGCTCAAAAGGTTCGCCATCACTGGACTAGTATATAAGAGCTGCCGAGAATTGACCGAACACCCCCCAAATTAAAATAATTTAAATATGACAGACGTCTATGATTTTCTCCCTCCCTCTGTCTCTCTCTTCCCTTTCTCTCTCTCTCTCTCTCTCTCTCTCTCTCTCTCCTACCCTCTCTATCACTCTCTCTCACCCTTCCTCCCTCCCATCCTGTTGAATATTCTGTACAATTCAAACAATTATTTTTAGGGTTTTGCAGATATAGCCATAAAAAAACCCTTATAACGTCACTAATTTGTGTGTCTGTACTGTACAAATTGTAGCCAAACGGCTTAGCATAGAAAGTTGAAATTTGGTGTTCTTATACAACTTTTTGACCCACATATAGGAAAAATACTGACAGTTAAAAAAAAAACACATCCCCAGAAAAAATATAAACAAACTAGCTGAGTACCCGTGCTTCGCTACGGTATATTGACGATCTGCGATCATCGTGCAATCATTATAAATCATGGTTCCCTATAGATCACATTGCTTACTATCTCCTCAAGTGTAGATTCACCCCGATGGAGACTCATTAGTGTAAAATTTTCAGTTTTCTAAACATGTGTACAGGTAACTTTTATAATCAAAAACCTAGTTGATATCTCATCTTTCCTAAGAGATATTGAGAAATCCGTGAAAAACCATTTTACTCCTTTTCACCCCATAGGGGTCGAAAAATCCTTTCTTAGTGAGTTCTTACGTCATATCGAGAAATGTACTCTTGGAATTTCTAATTTCGAATAAAAAATACTAATTTTCCCTCAATTAAAAAACTGTCAGAACACTATCGAAAGATTTTAAAAAGTCCTAAATGCCAGAGAGGAATGTTATAACTCAAGAAGCATAGGAGATATAAAGGGTTCGATGCTTACGTTATGGAACGAATATGTTCTCGGAATTCCATGTATCTAATCAAAAATATATCAATTTAACCCTTTATAGGTTAAAAAAAAAACGTTTAAGACTTTGGAAAAAAAATGATATGCCAAAAAGGAATGTTATAACTCAACAAACCAAGAAGTTACGAAATATTATATAATTCTCCCTGATTTAATGTAGATTCGCCCGTTAAGTGTTGCTTGCAGCAAAATCCTAAATTACATTTTTATGCATGCGTACGGGTAACCATAGTAAGTAATAAGCAAGTCGTTATTTCATCAAGAGATATTGAGAAATCCCCTAGGGGTCGAAATTCGAGAAATCTGTTCTTAGTGGTTGTCTACGTCATGGAAGAAATATAGTTCCCGAATTTGTCTACTAAATTCGTCATTTGTGTACTAAAAAATACCAATGTACCAATGTAACGTAAAGTAATGTAAGAATAGCAATTTAGGGGTGAAATATAAAAAAATGGTTAAAATGAAATGATTTGTAACTAATGATATTAAAAAGACACCTAAATTCGAAAAAGTACAACATAGTTATTGTACAACAAAGATGGAAGATACAAAGGGTTCTATAATTCACCCCGAATCTAGAATCGCCCCTTTAGGTTGATGGTTAGAACACTGTAAGCAAAAATCAAATCAATATATTATTGGACCTAAGAGATAATGAAGATTCCCAGGAAAAACATTTTATCACTTTCCATCCCGTAGGGGTCGAATTTCGTATAAGCAGATGCTTGCGACATGGAGGAATTTCATATCTCTGTCAAGGGCCGTTCTTTCGAACAAAAATACCAATTTACCCATTTAAGGATGAAATTTAAAAAATTTCAAAAATTTTTCTAAATATTTTAAATAGAAAATTATGTACCAAAATGGAATGTTATAACTCAGGATATAAAAAGGTTTCTATAATTCACCCCAAATGTAGATGCACCGCTTTAGGGGTTGATTAGGGTAAAATCCTGATTTACCTTAAATCAAATATTTGTTTGGGTAACCTTTGTAATTAAAAACCAAGTCAATATCTTATTGGTCCTAAGGTATATTGAGGAATTCTTCAAATCACATTTCACCCCTTAGGGCTCGAATTTCGAAAAATCTCTTCTTAGTGGGTGCTTACATCACGGAAGGAATATACTTCCCGAATTTCATGTCTCTATATCCGAGGGAAGTTCTTCGAATAAAAATACCCATTTACCCCTTTAGAGGTGTAATTTTAGAAAATGGTCAAAACTATTTCGAGATATTTGAAAAAGACACCGGTGTGCCAAAAGGAATGTTATAACTCAATAAACACAGGAAATACGACGGGTTGTATAATTCACCTCGATTATAGATTTACTCCTTTAGGGGTTGATTAGGAAAGAATCCTGAAATAAAATTTTCGGCATTTGTATGGGTAATCTTTATAAGCAAAAGCCAAGTCGATATCTTATTGGTTCTAAGAGATATTAAGGAATCCTTGATATTACATTTCACCCCTTAGGGGTTGAATTTCGAAAAATCCCGTTTTAGTGGGTGCTAACGTCATAGAGGGAATATACTTTACGAATTTCATGTATCTTGCCCTTTAGGGGTGAAATTTTGAAAAACTGTCAAAATCATTTCGAGATATTTTAAAAAGACACCGATATGCCAAAAAGGAATGTTATAACTCAATAAACACAGGAAATATGAAAGATTGTATAATTCACCCCGATTGTAGAATCACCCCAATAGGGGTTGATTTGGACAAAATCCTGAAATAAGTTTTTCGGCATTTGTATGGGTAATCTTTATAAGCAAAAGCCAAGTCGATATCTTATTGGTCCTAAGAGGTATTGAGGAATCCTTGAAATTACAGTTCACCCCTTTTCACTCCTTAGAGGTTGAATTTCGCAAAATCTCGTTTTAATTGGTGCTTACCTCATGGAGGGAATATACATTTTGCGAATATCATGTATCTTTGTCCAAGGAATATTCTATCAAATAAAAAATACCCATTTACCTTTTTAGGGGTGAAATTTTGAAAAACTGTCAAAACCATTTCGAGATATTTTAAAAAGACATCTATATGTCAAACAGGAATTTTATAACTCAACAAACACAGGAAATATGACGGATTCTATAATTCTCCCTGATTGTAGATTCACCCTTTTAGGGAATGGTTAGGACAGAATCCTGAAATAAGTACTTCAACATTTATATGGATAACCTTTATAAGCAAAAACCAAGGCGATGTATTATTGTACCTAAGAGATATTGAGGAGTCCGTGAAAACACATTTTACCCGTTTTAACCCCTTAGGGGTTGAATTTCCAAAATTCATTTCTTAGGGGGTTGTTAAGTCATAAAAGGGATATACTCCCCGATTTTTTGTTTCTCTGTCTAGACGACTTTCTATCGAATAAAAAATACCAATTTACCCCTTTAGGGGTGAAATTTAAAAAAACGGTCAAAACAATTTCTAAATATTATAAAGACACCTATATGCCAAAAAAAAAAAAAAATTATAACACAACACACACAGGAAATACGACGGGTTCTATAATTCTCCCTGATTGTAGATTCACCCTTTTAGGGAATGGTTAGGACAGAATCCTGAAATAAGTACTTACACATTTATATGGATAACCTTTATAAGCAAAAACCAAGGCGATGTATTATTGTACCTAAGAGATATTGAGGAGTCCGTGAAAACACATTTTACCCCTTTTAACCCCTTAGGGGTTGAATTTCCAAAATTCATTTCTTAGGGGGTTGTTAAGTCATAAAAGGGATATACTCCCCGAATTTCATGTTTCTCTGTCTAGACGACATTCTATCGAATAAAAAATACCAATTTGCCCCTTTAGGGGTGAAATTAAGAAAAAATCGGTCAAATTACTTTCTAAATATTTTAAAAAGACACCTATATGCCAAAAAGGAATGTTATAACACAATAAACACAGAAGATGCGAAGATTTCTATAATTCACCCTGATTGTAGATTCACCCCTTTTAAGGGATGATTAGGACAAAATCCTAAAATAAGTTTCTCAACATTTATATGGATAACCTTAATAAGCAAAAACCAAGGCGATATATTATTGGACCTAAGAGATATTGAAGTTGAAGGATCCGTGAAAACACCTTTTACCCCATTTCACCCCTTAGAAGTTGAATTAACAAAAATCATTTCTTAGGGTGTTGTTAAGTCATAAAAGGGATATACTCCCCGATTTTTTGTTTCTCTGTCTAGACGACTTTCTATCGAATAAAAAATACCAATTTACCCCTTTAGGGGTGAAATTTAAAAAAACGGTCAAAGCAATTTCTAAATATTATAAAGACACCTATATGCCAAAAAAAAAAAAAATTATAACACAACACACACAGGAAATACGACGGGTTCTATAATTCACCCCGATTGTAGATTCACTCTTTTAGGGGTTGATTAGTACAAAATCCTGAAAAATAAGTTTTTCTACATTTATATGGGTGGTCTTTGTAAGCAAAAGCAAGGCGATATATTATTGACCTAAAAGATATTGAGGAATCCGTGTAAACAGTTGAAATTTTTGGCGCACAGCAACAAGGGCTATTTGCGAATCCGTGTAAACACATTTCACCACTTTTCACCCCTGAGACGTCGAATTTCGAAAAATCATTTCTTAGGGGGTTCTTAAGTCATAAAAAGGATATACTCCTCGAATTTTATGTTTTTTTGTCTAGACGACATTTTATGAAATAAAAAATACCAATTTACCCCTTTAGGGGTGAAATTTAAAAAAACGGTCAAAACACTTTCTAAATATTTTAAAAAGACACCTATATGCCAAAAAGGAATGTTATTAGACAATAAACAGAGAAGATGCGAAGGGTTCTATAATTCACCCTGATTGTAGATTCACCCCTTTAGGGGTCGATTAGGACAAAATCCTGAAAATAGTTTTTTAATATTTACATGAGTAATCATTGTAAGCAAAAACCAAGTCGATATCTTATTGGACCTAAGAGATATTAAAGAAACCGTGAAGCCACATTTTACCCCTTTTAACCCCCTTTTCACCCACTTAGAGGATGAGTTTCGAAAAATCCGTTCTTAGTGGGTGCTTACGTCATGGAGGGAATATACTCGCCGAATTTCATGATTGTAGGTTCAGTGGTTTGGGCTGGGCGTTGATTATGAGTAGGTAGCTTAGTTACGATTTTATATATATAGACTAGCAGTGTACCCGCTGCTTCGCTACCGAAATAAAGTAGTCGTAGCCCGCTTAGATCTGGCCCATTTTGAAATCGGTTCAAGACTGGTTGCTACGAATCGTTTTATATTCAAATATATTTATTTGTTTTAATCTACAATTGTATTAATATGTGCTTCTTATACAAATAATTTAAGTACGAATTTCTTTGTAAACATTGGTAGTACAGACATTTAATATCAACACGTATAAGTATCCCGATGTGCTAACCTAGGAAAATGCCCATGTGAGAATCATTGCCAAAGGCAGCGCCAGTCACGTAAAGCATTTTATGTTGCACCTTACGAAATTATTTATTATAATTTTTATGATATTTATTATAATTACTTCGTGATTATTCCTGATTTATAAATCGTACCTATATAGATCAGAGCACTTTTTTTCGTTAGTAAATATTCTTGCCACCAAAGTAAGTTTTCTTCGTATTGCTTTAGGGGGTTACAATAATGTTCAATAGCGAATTTAACGTTACAATTGTCGTCTAAAATGAAAATAAAGAAAATTGTGATATATATCCTCGGGAACATTTTTGTTGCAATATTAAACCCAAAATTCGTTAATATAGGTATATTTTGAATATGTGTATCTTTTATAGTTTAAATATTTCTTAATTGATCGGAAACCTGGTGTCTTACCGCGATGATATATAGCTTAAAATCTTTCCAGACAAATTTGGAATACGCTGTTGCAAATAGCACTAAAATCGGTTTATCCGTTTTTGAGTTTTAATACATATACCGATTTTAAACAGACGCCTATGTGCCTAAAAGAAATGAAACAGGTCACTTGAAGGGTTTTATGAATATCCTTGAATCTAGATTTGCCTTGTATGGGTTGATCAGAGCAAAATACTGAACCTCGTTTTTGTACATGTGTATGGGTAATCTTTGTAACCAAAAACCAAGTCGATATCTCATTATAGGTCTGAGATATTGAGGAATCCGTGAAAGAAACATTTCACCACATTAGGGGTCGAATTTAAAAAAAATCTTTCTTAATAGGTGCTCACATCATGGAAGGAACATTCCTTCCTCCACGAATTTCATGTTTCTATGTCCAGGGGGCGTTCTATTGAATAAAAAATACCAATTTACCCTTTTAGGCGTGAAAATTTAAAAGAAAACTGTCAAAAAGTTTCTAAGATTTAAAAAGACATCTATATGCCAAAACACAATGTTATAACTCAACATACATCGGAAATACGAAGGGTTCTATAATTCACTCCGAATACATAATAAATTTATCCCTTTAAGGGTTGATTAGAACAAAATCCTGAATTTAGTTCTTAACATTTGTATGTGTAACCTTTGTAAGCAAAAACTAAGTCAATATCTCATTGGGCCTAAGAGATATTGAGGAATCCCTGAAATCACTTAACAGCCCCTTAGGGGTCGTATTTCGAAAATTCTCTTCTTAGTGATCGCTTACGACATGGAGGAAATATACTTCTCGAATTTCATGTTTCTAGGTCTAGTGATTTGGGCTGAACGTTGATGAGTCAGTCAGGTCATGTATTTATATACATATATAAGAAAATTTTATAAATGATATACCTATATACAGAAGAAGATTAAACAGAAAAGATTTGTTTATTTATTTATTTATATTATTGATATTGTAACAACTTCTGTTATACACATGTTTAATGTTAAGTCAATATTAAGAGATATTTCAAGTTTATAAGTAGCGCTCCTTCTGTCCCCCTAAATATTCAGAAGCTACACTAAACAGAAAATAATCGTTCTTCATTCAAAGTCTTTATAAATTATCTTTATAAATTGTTGATGTAAAGTAAATAATAAGGGAGATATTTCCAGTATTTTAGTTTTAGCACCTCCCCCATCTCCCTTCCCCTGCTTCTTAACCAATTGAAAAATTTATAGGATAACAGGTATTTGTATTTTTATTTTAAACAGCTTTTCTCATGTGCGTTTTTGCTGTTAAGTCAATAATAAATGAGATATTTCAAAAGTTTAGTTTTAGGTTGTCCCTTCGTTACTCCCGTAAATCAATCCAATAAAAAAAAAATCATTAAAAAAAAATATTTGCTTTCTTATTACAGTGAAACCTCTATCTATCGTTCCTCGAATAATAATTTTCCCGTATATATCGTTATTTCTTGCGGTTCCGAATTAATTTCATACAAAACACGCAAAAATAGATCGCATCGATCATTTCTCTCTGTATCATTATACCGCATTCATCGTTTAAATTACGCAGCAAATTTCGTGTTTTTTCAAATTGAAAACTTTTTTTATGCGCATTCGATAACTGATGCCGAAAAAAATTTAATTTGTAACACCGAAAGAATATTGATTTCTTACGGCAATATAAAAAGCCAAAAAGTAAATGACGATGAAAGATTATATACAATATAAAGTATAATTTTTTTTGTCGGCATGCAGCTTCCTTTTTTATTTCGCTACGATATTTTTTATTTAAAAAAATTGATTTATACCTGAAACATGTATCATTTTTAGAATATATATGTACGTACATATTAAACTTAAATATGTATTAATGTGTTTTTCATTGTTTTCCCGCATCCATAGTTTATTTCAATAGGTCCCTTCAAAAACGATAGATAGAGGTTTCACTGTATAAGCAATTTTTCTGTTAAGTCTACGTCTTAAGTGATGCCATTTTTTTTCTTCTGATTTTCAATTTGCCTCCTTATATTGACTGCATTTCCTACCTATATACCAAATTCCAACTCGGTACACACAGATTTTCTGTTTTATATATATATAAAAGATTTTACTATTATATTTAAACATTTAAATAAAAGAATAGAAAAAAAAAAAAATAATAAAAATAACAAAGTTCATAAAAATGCCCTAAAATTAAAAACCAGAAAACAGGTGCTCCACTTTAGTCTCGCTCTGCATAAACTAATCAAAAATTTTACTAAATAACAATATATAAATCTTATCAGCTAGAGCAGAGTAAAGATGAATCGCGCCGAACGACATTGAACGATGTTTCACGAACTTACTATAGTTGTCCAAACAACCATTGAAACGAAATTCCCGCGATCTCGCTGAACGCATCATACATACTTCGATGGTCCAATATAATTAAAAACAAAATTATTAATTTCTCGTTTCTGATGGGACTTTTTTGAAATTTTCGATTTTTCTAGTTATGATGAAAGCATTCCCTACCTGTATGCAAAATTTCCACTCGGTAGCGTATCTGGAAGTGGGTTAGAATTTCCGGACATAGCCACAAATATCCATTTTTATATATAAAGAAGATGTGTAACTAAGGAAAAAATAAATTTTTTTTTTTTTTAATTTTGAGTGGGGTACCAAATAACACCTCTTAATACGTGGATAGACAAGCAAATTTTTATTTTTGAAAAATCTTTTTTTTTAGGGTATTTTCGCCATCCTTTGTAAAAAAAATCAGCTATGGCCACCACAGGACCGACCACCATCATAAAGTACTTGTATAAAATACATTCTAGCAGCAGGGTAGAAATAACTTGGCCTAATATTTTCTAACAGAGATATTATTTATCATGACCATGGAAACGTTACATGTAAGTATGAAAAAATTTCGAAAAATTTTTCAATTTTTTTTCGTTTTATCAAAAAATATCTCAAATAAAAGTTGTTAGTTATTGCTGTTATAGCAACTTTTGTTCAATACATTTTTTCGAAATATTTTTCGAATTATTTATTGTTGTGAAATATTCTCAAAAATCTTAAAATCGACCCATTTTTAGTCAACCGATTTTTACCTAAAGTTGATCAACTCGTGCCATTGATGACAGAAGCTTAAATATGAAGTTTCATAAAAATCATTTTAGCCTAATTTGCTCTGCACGTGTACACAGACAGACAGACAGACAGACAGACAGACAGACCGACAGACAGACAGACCGACAGACCTCAATTCGTGGAGATCCATCGAAATCTCGAAATGTCAAAATCGGTATGATCACAATACCTCCCTTATATATGTTGGCGGTCGGTAAAAACTTTTCTCTACCAACCTATCTTCCAGACGGGTTGATCTAAAAATCTGAAAAAATAACTCCATCATTTACATTGATGAAACCATAATAGTTCAACAGGAATATATTATCAGATTAGTTTTTCGAAAAATATCGATTTTTATGTGTCGTTGAAAAAAAAAATTATTTCTTCAAAATATATTGTGTCAAAAGCTAGCTCTTAAAACGTGGATTAAGGAACAAGAAATAGTTTTTTAAAAATCGTTTTTTTTTAACACGATTTTAGTCAAAAATATGCCAAAAAAGTATTGTCCAAACCCTTTTTACCCCAGGGGGTTAAACTAAAAATATGAAAAAATTCTGAATATTGTACATTGATCTGAGCCGGAAACGTGCGACAAGAATTTTTGATCAGATTTCGATTTCGGAAAATATATCAGTTTTTGTGTTTTTGAAAAAGTATTTTTTTAAGTCATGGCTAAATTATTCCTTATAGTACAATGCATTTTTTTGTATTTATGACTAAGGAAGTGTTTGTCTTTTTTTTATATTAAAAATATAATAAAAAATTGTTAACAGCTGACAACGAATCGCCTTTTTAAGGAGCTTGCACTCATAAACTCGATCATTAGGCGGAGCTCCTATCGTTACACGTCTTGTTTTTAAGTTATCAAAGATAAATAAATCATTTATAGTAGTAAAATACTTATAAATCAAGTAGCACATTGTTAATAGTGAGAAAGAAATACCTACGTTTCTGAAAATAAAAACATATGAAGTATAACAGGACTATATTTAAATTAAGTTTAAACAAATTAAATGGAATGTTTTCGTACTCAAATATCGAATAAAAATGATTCCAGCATTCTGTTGACTTTTTACACTTATTAAATACTTACAAAATCCTGAATTGTGTGAAAATTCAAATTTCACATCAATTTTTTTATTTTAATTTAGGACATCAACTGAAAGGACATAAAGACTAGATTAACAAACAAGATTTAATTTAATTTTGTTTACGCTAAAAATATACCAAAAATTATTAACTGAAAAATGACATGTCTTGTGATGGTACAGTCACTGGTACCCCATTTAATTTTTATTTTTCATTCTGATCTGATGCATTACATATATACTAAACCACAGCCAAGAACCGAATCCCTTAAAATTAATTTTGATTTCTATTTATACCACTCATAATTTGCCAATGTTATTATTTATATTCTGTCTAACCTTCATAATAAAACTGTAAACACAGCAAAATTATGTATTGCATAAATAAGCCGTCTAGCTTGCAACATTGGTCAGTTACCTATACATCCGCGAACAATCATATAAATTCATAATTCAAAGAATAATTAAAAACTCTAATACCAGCATTTTATTTAAAATCTTGTAGACAAAATATCCCACATTAGTACAGGTGTCTCAAAAGAAATTTTATATTTATTTAGCTTACTGCGCGAACGCAACGTATCCGAGGGACGCGGGGGTTATGTCAATCGGTAGCCTGGCTCTTGGGAATTCAGTCGCTATGGAGCGTTTCTTGGGAGCAGACCGCGCGTTATGCGTGCGAGAGTTTTACAAAAACGGTGATTCGGCGACTGTAGCGCGTAGAAAATTCTGCAGTATTCGAGGTTTTCGCCACTTAAATGATGCGCCAAGCATTCCTCTCATTCGACATTGGGTTAAAAAGTTTGAAGAGGCTGGTACAACGCTGGATAAAGCAAAATCCGGGCGACCTAGGTCATCAAGAACAGTAGAAAACGTGGAGAATGTTAATCAGTCTGTTCGTGACGACCCGAACCTTTCAATTCGGAAGCGCGCAAGTGCTTTAAATGTGCATAGATCATCATTACATCGCATTATGCACAAAGACCTAAAGCTGCACCCCTACAAAATTCAATTGGTGCAAGAATTAAAGCCCCAAGATGCCAGTCAGAGGCTTAATTTCGTAAATCAGGTGATTGAGCGATTTTCAACGTTTACCAACATTTTGTTTTCGGATGAAGCTCATTTTCATCTTAATGGCCACGTAAATAAGCAGAACTGCCGCTACTGGAGTGCAACGAATCCGAAACGCAAACATCAGAAACCCCTACATTCGCCTAAAGTGACCGTATGGGCTGCGATGTCGGCGCGAGGAATTATCGGCCCTTACTTTTTTGAAGACGAAAGGGGGCGTGCAGTTACAGTGAATTCAGAGCGTTATGTGGAGATGTAAGACAACTTCTTGGTACCTGAACTGCAAAACTTTCCTGGCTATAACCAAAGAACATGGTTCCAACAGGACAGAGCAACTTCACACACGTCCAATATGTCTCTGCCACGTGTTCGTGAAATTTTCTCAGGCAAATTGATCTCCCGGAGAGGTGACATAAATTGGCCTCCACGCAGTCCAGATTTAACCCCTATGGACTTTTTCCTATGGGGTTATCTTAAATCTAAAGTTTACGCCAATAAACCGACTTCACTGGCGCATTTGAAAGAAAATATCCGTCACGAAATGGCAGCCATCCCTGAGTCCACCTGCCGAGACGTCATAAGTAATTTTACTGTTCGATTAAATGAGTGCCGAGAACGCGAGGGTCTACATTTAGACGATATTATTTTTAAGAAATAAATCCCCAAAAAGTGTATTTTAATAATTAATAAACATTTTTTCTATATACGGATTACTTTTTTTTTAATCGATCCACTAAATATAAAATTTCTTTTGAGACACCTTGTATAATCTTGTAATACTGTAACTGTGACAGGCGAGCGACACAAATGAAGACAAAATTGCAATAAGGACAAATATTGTAGTAAATTACATTCTGTTTCTCATTTATAAGCAAGTCAGGTCGAAAAAGTTTAGTAATGTGGTACGAGGCAAGCCAACCCGTTAATTAATATATTTTAAGTGGTAAATATAAGCTGCACCGAAGTTTCTTAAAATCAAGAAGTCAGACCACCAAAGCGACGAGTCGTCAAGAAATCGCTTCTTAGTAATTTATATCTGTCAGGTTTGCATTATTAATGTTCGTGCAGTAAAATATTTTATTTTTGACGTTAAGAGTCAGGAAATACATTAATAGCAAGTAAAAATGGCACGGATATTTTTCATTAGCACGGTTGTTTTAAGTAAGATGATCCTTTCATTTTCAACTTATGAATTTATAAGATGTTCATTACTTTTAATTATTTCTGCTGCATCCAGCAACAGATTTAAGTTTCACAACATTCAAAATAAAGAAAAATAAGATAAAGATCTATACAAAATACTACCAATTTATATTACTGTTACGTGGTTATTAAATAAGATGCATGTTGTTGTGATTAAAAATAACTAAATATTGCACTACGTAGAACTAAACGAAATAATCTTCTCCTTTTTTTTTCTTTTTCTTAAGCATCGCACGTCCATTTCTGGATATACAGGCTATTCCAAACGATTAGGCGGAACTAACTAGAATTTTAATTTTTGTAAGTTGTCATTAGCAATTTTTATATATACTGAAGTTGGCTTTTGAACAAAATGATCAAAACCTCCAATAAATCTGTAGAAATTACTAGATTTGAAAATCTAGTACAGTAATACCCCGTTACGGAATTTTTGATCCGATTAATATTTTTGATAAATATTGCAGTTTTTGTGTTCTTGAAAAAATTAATTATTTTTTTAATTCATGGATAAATTATGGCTAATAATGTTATGGATTTTTTGTATTTATGGCTAAGATAGTGTGCGTCTTTTTTGAAATTAAAAATATAATATATATTTTTTTAAACAGTTCAGTACCAACCCAGCAAACATTCAACTAACGGCCGAATGCTGGCAAACTGCTTTTATGCTGGTAAATTACTGGCACCAAAAGTAAGTGCAACGCCAGTATTAATAATGTACATCACATTTGTATTTCGCATTCCGCCTATACGAAGTACTTTACCAGCATTTTATAAGCACTCTTCTTCACTCATACTTTTTACTTAAAACCATCAGAAATAACCCAGCAAACATTCAACTAACGGCCGAATGCCGGCAAACTGTTTTTATGCTGGTAAATTACTGGCACCAAAAATAAGTGCAACGCCAGTATTAATAATGTACTTCACATTTGTATTTCGCATTCCGCCTATACGAAGTACTTTACCAGCATTTTATAAGCACTCTTCTTCACTCATACTTTTTACTTAAAACCATCAGAAATAAATCTTACAACTAATGCGATTATTTTGCACTTTACCGTTGCTGGGCCGGCAACTGATACATCAATGGGCCAGTAACGGCCACGGGGACACCGGGGTACTGGCCCATTACTTTCAATGCCGGGGAGTATGTGCTTTACCAGTACTGGCCCGTATAAAAATGTTTGCTGGGAAGTGTTGAAAATCACACTACACTCTACTAGAGATGGGTCGTTCATGAACGAACCGGCTCACGGCTCACTGCATAGTTTCAAGGATACGATTGATCAGACGATTGTGAGCAGTGACCGAAGTGATCCGGATCTGGATCGATGTCATGTTGAACTTCGCGAGAACTCGGCTTGTAATGTATTATCATAAAGTGTATTTTGTCATCAATTTGTAGGGCAGTTTATTTGAAACTAATAGGCTTAGTCTGTATTTTCTTACAACCATACTATATAAAAATATTAAATATATTGCCCAAATCCCAGATGTCCGATTTATAAGGGCAATAAACATCGCCATAAACTTAACACATCTGTATTAAAATACAGTAGCTACATAAAGTGAATTGTTTGTTTACTATTAACCCGGCAAAAATGTTAGATAATTCACTTCTATAGATTTTTATTTATTTAACTTCATTATTTCTTTATAACATGATAATGAGGAAGACAGAAAGAGAGAGAAAAAAATTTGTCAATACTTCAACGTTTTCATCGCCTTTATTCCACTCGGTTGAACAATTCCGCTTTCCGCTGTCTGTTCATATAATGCAAGAGCCGGCTGAGCGACGTTCTACCTACATATTGCAAACCAACAACCGTATTGAACGTTGGAAGAACTGACAACCGACCGACCTGTTTCTCGGGAACACGTTTCAATGAGCCTGTTCAGCAAACTGAACGAGCTTCACTGATCCGGTTCCGCAAACTGAGCAGAAATTCCCATCTCTACACTCTACACTATACAGCAGTGGTTCTCAACTCGTGTTCCGTGGAACATCGGTGTTTTGCGATTCTGCTTTTAGGGTTCCGCGAGAAAAGCCACATTTTATCTTTACATTTGCACTTAAGATACAAATCATCAAAAAACTAAACTAATTTTTCAGAATAAGATTATTCAATAACAAAACCGTTACACAGATACACATACACGATTTTATCTATTCTAATGCATTTTATAGCACCTGATGAACATAAAGAAACTTTGGAAAAAAGTTTCTAAAATTCTACGCGTAGATACGAGTGCTGCCATCTGGCAACTGACGCTTCTATCGTAAATTATGACATTTTTGATGGTATACGTATTCAGATAGTTTTGACGTACGAGCGCTATTTGTGTTGTTTACAGTAACTTGAAAAAAATCATCTCGGCTAAAAATGGAATTAAATCGTGAACATTTTTGAGCGATTATTTTTACGACTTTCAACGTGGATCAATCCAACAACAGTGCATCAATGAACTTAATTCAACTTTTGGTGACAAAGCACCATCAAGGAATACTATTTATCGATGGTTTGCCGTTTTCAATCGTGGTCGTAGTTCGCTTAAGGACGAATTTCGTGAAGGTCGTCCAAAATTAGTTTCTGTTCCGGAAAACATTGATGTTGTGCGCGAACTGATACAGCAAGATCGTCATGTGACTTATCGTGAGATTGAAGTATCCTTGGGCATTAATGAGACCAGCATACATTCACTATTGTATGAACCGTAAAAAAGATTTGTCCACGTTTGATCCCACATAATTTGACAATCGCTGTGGAAAAAGCCTCAATCGGAGTGGAAAAAGTTGCTCGAAAATTAGTTCAAACGCATGCAAAAGTGTATGAAGAACTGCACCAAATAGCCGAGCAGTCGATGAACAAAGCCAAAGATTGGTATTCTGCCTTACCCTAAATGAGAATAAAACTCATAATTTAATATTCTCGCTAAACCGGAACATAGCCAACGACATCACTTTTGGTGAACCAGTCAAGTTCCTAAGCTTAATTATCGACGGCCAGTTAAATTGGGAACGGCATATTGATTTTCTTTCGTCTTCGTTAAGGAAAAATAATTTTGCGTTGAGAAAACTTAAATCGTGTGTCTCATACGAAACCTTACGCATTTTTTACTTTGCCACTTTCCAGTCACGTGTGTTTTATGGCATATTACTCTGGAGTGGTAGCAGTTTTCTTGAGCGTATCTTTAAAATACAGAAACAGGGCATACGAATAGTGAATAATGCGCCCTATAGGGCTCATTGCCGCTCATTGCCGTTCACTAAATCGAATATAATGACTGTTTACAGTTTATTTGTATATACCTTTCTGATATATGTCTAGGAAAATCCCTCTAACTTTGCAAAAATTTATAATACTCACAATTACAACATCCGGAGTAAATGCAATCTAAGGCTACCAAAACTAAGATTAATTAAATCTAAAAATGGTACGTATCTAGCCGCAATCCTTTATAATCATTTACCAGAGGAGATAAGGGTTTTAAACATAAGAGCTTTAAACTCAGAATGAAATTCATACTGACGGAAAACTGTTTATATCATTTAAGTGAATTTTATACTATCGACTTTTCAAAATATTTTAATTGTTAACTAACCTCATTTTAATATATTGTAATGTCATTGTAATCTATTTCTATTGTAATTTTATCTAAATTGACATGTATATAATTTTTGACTTGTGTAAACATTGTTTCATAATGTACATAACACCAATAAATTATTATTATTATTATTATTATATTATTATTATTATATTATATTGATTTTCATGGAGAATATTTTGAAAAACAATAAAGCCACTTTTGTTGATAAATAATTGTTTTTGATCTCAAATCCCGAAATATTGTCACGTGGGTGGTTTGATTGGGACATAACTGGTTTCAACATAACAAATTTATTAAATATGTATATCACATTTACAAAATAATGTTTGAATTGGTCCATGGAGTTGGGGAAGTCTTCGGTCAACCCTGTGTTGGCCAGGATCGGCTTGGACCTATCTCCGAGGCAGGGGCTACCCATCCGGGAGTCGAGGAGCCTGGAGAAGTATTCTTCCAGTCACATGGTGACTACTTGCTTGGCTTCACTCTCGTTACAAGAATCTGGCGTCAGTGTCGTGGTCGTCACCTTCTGGACTAATGCGTGCAGCGGAGTTGGCTATGTTCCACTACTTCCATATTTTAAGACTTCCAGCCTTTTTGTAACGAAAATTAACCCAGTTCCAATATTCATTCGTCATGGCAAATATTTCCTCACTATGAAAATGCGATGTCTGCATTTTCGTAATCAGGCCACATACGTCAGACGCTGACGAATAGTTTCTAATCAGACAGCTGACCGTCACAATGTCTAGATGTCGTAATCCTGACCTAGGATTACCTATGTGATAATATAAAAGGAAACCTTCGTTACGGAAACGCCATTAAATATATTGAATATATGATTAAATAAATCAGATTATAACAGAAAATCAAATAGTAGGTGTAGTTTGTGGGCAGTGTTTGAATGTCGTCACCTGCAGACTGAGCAAAGTCCAAGAGTCAGTACGAGAGCGCCGCTTGTATCGTGTCCCGAACACGATATATCGCACCACGCATCAATAAAATTCTCTTTTACCTCTCTCGGTATTCGTGATTTACTCTTCGATACCACGAAAAGTTCAGTAGAAAAAGATCATGTGATATGTAAGATAATATTCTAAAAAACATACCAAACCTTCTTAATTACAACGATTAATATCGATGATACTTATCACTGTAATTGTTGCTTTCTGGTCTGGCTATCCAAAGAATTTTTTGTTTGTTTAATTTTTATCTTTCATATCTTTAAAGAGGTTCTGTTTGTCAATAAATTGTTTATATTGTACATAAAACTAAATATGCGGACCATAGCAGTGTATTCAGATTTAGTTGCAACAAATTCTCAAATAATAGGGAACACCGCTTTGGTGACTTCGCTTTGTTCGGGCCAAGACCTGGCAAAATATCGGTGATTACATATTGTTAAAGTACATTTACGCTAACTATGAGATGACGTCACACTTGGTTAATTTAATCACAGATGTCAAAATTAAACATACCCAAATTTTTAGCATTACTCAGTAGTTACATTTTTCATTTATAAAGTGGTATCACTTTCCAATGTTGTAAAATTTAACCCGCATATTTATTTGACGTTAGAACGAGTGATAACCTCACTCGTTTTATTTTGAATTTTACCAAATAATATTATAATAAATATACTGAAAGCTCTTAGTAGCCACGTCCAAAGATGAGCGAGATAATGGTGGACCTTAAATAGATCTGAAATGTGTAAAAATGTAAGTATTAATTTTTGTTTATATCTGTGATCTTGAATATTTCTCTAAAAATAATTATTTATTAACGTTGTAGTGAGTTGCTCCAGCATTAAACGTCAGCATCTCAAAAATTAATAAAAATGCTGTACAGCAATCTAGAGGTGAAGTGGTCAGTCGCTCAAAAAATGAACGGACACATACCAAATCTGTGGTAGAATTAAATAATTTTACAACAATTGGGTACGTAATGTTATTTATAAGATATATTAAATCTTTACGTATTGGCACTGAAAATCTTTACGTAGCCACTAATAAATACATTTGTTTTTAGGCAAGCGTGTTTATTAACGAGAATGAAATATTAAATTATACGAAATGGGACTTCAGTATGGAAGATTTCAAGAAATGCTGGGTTTAAATATAAAAAGGAAGACCTAAGACATGGTCTAATAGAACTACCCCAAATCATTCTGAAAAGAATAAAATTTCTTAAAGAATATATGAAATTAAAAGAGGAAGGAATCTACAAATTTATATTTATACTAGTGCACCTGTTGCCAACTGTGTTGGCAAACAAATCATTACCTTAATGTGGAACTTGCTCGACACCTCAGACTTCTTTCTCTAGCCATACGTCTAACTTCATCCAATTCAAATTGAATCAACTCTTCGCCCATTATTAAAAACTGGACAAATAATGAGTATTAATCCGAATTATTAATTCATTAACTTTTTAAGATGGGAAAACGATTCATTTTCACTCAGTGCATTATATTTATAATGTTAAAACTAAAAATGATTTGAGACGTTAAATTTAAAATATATTTATTAAAATTAATTTTCCATTTTCTTATATAATATAAAAATACGCACACGGAAAAAACGCACACGGATTAATACGCACACGGAAAAAAGCACACATGAAAAAATACACACACGGCAAAAAGGGCACACGGAAAAAAGCGTACTTACACTATATCTCAAATCAGGGGGTAGATTTACAATATCCCACTGAACACTGCGCATGCGTCACACACACGTCATTTGTTCAATATACAGAGATTCTAAACAGGTGGGACTGTGCAGAACTTTTAAAACAATTTTTAGGTGGTTTATAAAAAAAAAAAAAAAAACAGTTATTAACCATAACCTAAGATAGTGCTTTTAAGGTGAATCATTGTCCCTGGCCCTGCACAGAACAGTTAAAATACAATTTATTTTTAGGTGGTTTATAAAAAAAAAAAAAACAGTTATCAACCATAACCTAAGATAGTGCTTTTAAGGTGAATCACTGTCCCTAGCCCTGCACAGAACAGTTAAAATACAATTTATTTTTAGGTGGTTTATAAAAAATAAAATAAAATAAACAGTTATCAACCATAACTTAAGATAGTGCTTTTAAGGTGAATCTAACCTAAACTAAAAGGTAAATGATATTTTAATGTGATAAATAAACAGAAACCATTGTTTTAGAGCCACTGATACTTCTTGAATTATTAAGGCCCGGTTTTTCCACCTTCAGATAAAGTTCCAGGTAAGTATCTGACAGATAAGGTTATTTTTAACTTCATTTGCTGAGTAAATGTCATCCCTTCTTTCTATACAAATGTATCTATCAGATAATTATCTAACGGATAATGAGACTGACGTATTGAATTCACTGACTGGTATTGAAATTTATTCAGCAGATGAAGTTACAAATAACCTTATCTGTCAGATAGTTACCTGGAACTTTATCTGAAGGTGGAAACACCGGGCCTTAGTGTAGTCGTTATGTGCTGCCATCTGTATAGAGTTTGCAGTGGGATATTGTAAATCTTGTCCTATAAATCGTAGAAATAAAAAAATAATAAAGCATTGAAAAAATAATAATAAAGAAAAAAAAGTCACATTTTTCTTACTTTCATCAAAACCAAATATTTTTTAAAATAATTATTTTTCTGCTAATAATAATTTTAATCAAAAATGTCGAATATCACGGAAGGATAACGTTTTTCTGTGTTTTGTTTCGTAAAAAACCGATCCGTGTATTTCACAACTAAATTAATAATTGTGAAGTGATTTTTTAATGAAAAACACTCATTTGAACTGTCATTTTTACCAATTTATTGTCAACACTCAAAACAAAAATTCCCAGCACACTACTGTCCAATACATAAACAATAATTTCTTACAATTCTATAAATTATTATAAAAAGTGTTCGTAGAATATTCACTATTATTGCATCTTATAATAATTATAAAAAGTGTTTGTAGAAAATTCACTATTATTGCATCAACAATATATTTTAAACAATTTTGACATAAATAATTAACATATGCGCGCCTCTATCGGGGAATGAAGAAACGACCGGTCGAACATACGAACCTCTATGATACGAACATACAAACAGGCGTATTATATTATAGGATATCTAACCTGGATTTTCATAGATGGGAATGTTTGTCGTTCTTCGTAAGACGAAGATCTGTTTAATAACATTTAAGCGGAACTAAATGTAATATAATTTTCTTAAGTTGTCAGCTAACTTTTTATACATTGAAGTACACTTTTGCTGAACAAAATGATTTTGAGCAATTTGGCCTGAAATAGCGCAATCAGGAATACAGTCAACAATATAGTCGTTTCTCCTGATGTGACTACCGGAAGCAACGCAACAAGAGGATGTGTGTAATATAGGTCAAATACGGTGTATCAGTTCCCAAAAAGAGAGTATCTAATTACTTAAATATACGTAATTACATAACGTCATCGCTAATTTTTGAAAGTGTGAATCTACCTCCCAAATCAACATTAAAATAACAGATCCTTTTTAATTAAATTATATATATTTATCTGACACTGCCTCCGGTCAAATATTCTTTTAAACTAAACCCGCTATTTGTTTTATCGTCATTTTTCTCACGCGTTCGCTTTTTTAAGCTTTACCTTAAAATTATCAATTTGTAAATATTCGAAACTGATTTTTGTGAAATATTTAAATTGATATAATAATGGGGAATATTAAAAAACAATTTTTCAACCTAATATTAACCTTTCTTTAGTTTTTTAATTTTTATTGTTTTAAAATATGGGTTGTGTTCAAAAATGATTCATAAATGCTTACATGAAACACTTTATGAAGAAATGACCTAAAAATATGGAATTTAAGGTTTTTTATAAAATGCTATAAGTTAGAAGCAAAATTCGCATTCGTGTCAAATTATACACAGCGTGCAATATGAGCAATACAGTTGGACGTATAATGAATTTATTATTGGACGGTCGCAGATAAATGTATATTTTACTAGCTAATTTTTGAAAATACAAAAATTAATATTTACTTAAGTACATATTTCCTGCAGCTGTACAAGTCTGGGTTGGTCATGGCTGACTACGACTTGTCTCCACTTGTCTTAGTCCAAAATAAACAAAAACTTCATTTCACAAAAGTGTTAATTTCTCAATCTTATTATGAGATTATATTAATTTTGGAACTTCTATTATTTTTCAATATAATTTCCCTGAATATACCGTGTCCAACGATGTTACAGTGTCTTAGAGTAGTCTTCAGCTCTTCGATTGACAAAAATCGTTCATCAACGATTTTTTTTTATGTTTCAAATTATACTGAGCAAATCTTGCTCCATTTCGGCGATTTTTGCTGTAAAAAGGACACATATTAAAATAGATTTTAGTTTTTAATAAACCCGATTTTTCTTCACGAATTTACGTTTAATTGTTTCACAAGATACCTTTTTTACAACTGGGGCAATGAATTTGCTGGTATAGTATTTCCAAAATGAAATGGTAGAATAAAATTTCCAGAATATGAAATATCTCTTTACCTGAGATGTGTACAGCTTTTGCAATTTTAGACACCTTTAATTGACGATCCTCTAAAATAATATTGTGCACTGATGAATTTAATGAATCATCTTCCAAGCTTGTAAAGTTAACTTAATTTAAACAGTTGGTTACATCAAATTACTTTATAGATTGACAATATTAAAAAGATATTCAAAAGACTGCTATGGCCATACAACACACTGTTTTGCCACAGCAAAAATAACTTTTTTTTTTTTTTACTTATATCTATAATTTAGACACATATCTTGTTAATACTTTCTTCTTCTATTAAGATATTAAATGCCCAGTTATCTAAGTCTTGAGCCCATAACATCAGCAATTCATATTCTTTCAGATTCTGTACTTGGAATAAATCAACTTTCAACCACTCAGGGTTATAGATTAATAGTAAGCTTGGACAATTCATCGAGTAAATTATTTTTCTTTCATTGGTTAACCATCATTGTTTAATTCACACAATTTGTCTAATTCCGAGCATAGATCTTCCATTCTGATTTCTATTTTTTTTTTTTTTTTCTATCTTGTATCAACGACTAATAATTTCCGAAATATCACCAGTTCATAGAATTCAGAGATAAAATATCGGTCGCGAGCCATTTTTTATACAAAATAATAATAAGCAATAACAATATCAAATATACTGAAGGGCTTGTAGCACCATATGTCACCTACTAATTTTTATATGTACATTTATCGTTACTATGTATATTATGTTTTCAATAATAGTTACCAAAAAAATAATAATCAACAATCAATAAAAATTTATAAAAGACCAAACGTCGTGTCTCATTTTTGTTAATATAATACTTATTTTGTATAATTGTAACAAGTATCAGTTACAAATTTGTGATCCCCGACCACGAATAATCAAGGAAATGCCAGCATCGCCAACAAAATTTTAGAAATTTCCCGTTCTGTCGTCGCGTCTATTAATTCGTTCAAGAAAACTGAAACCGAAGATATTTTAAAACAAATGGAAGAAATGAAAATTACTCTTCAGGAGCTAACCAGAAAAGTTGACCAGTTAAATAGACGAAATCGATCCAGTTCTCGAAGTTCAGCCCGGGAGTCCAAATGTAGTGAGTTACGTTGGCATCATTCCAAATTCGTAGGAAAAGCTCAACATTGCCAGCCTCCCTGCAAGTTAATGGCTAGTTCTTTTGGAGACACTACTGGTCACCTTTTTTTTATATTCGACAAAATAAGTAAGTTGCGTTTCCTTATTGATACTGGTGAAAACATTAGTAGACGGTGCTACATATGGTGCTACAGGCTCTTTGACGATCTATTTCTTCTGTCTTGCAGTCTTCAAAATTGTATCTAGGAAACGTGCCCTGGACGCCGCTTTAAAGAGGGTGATTTTTTGTTAGTTATATGAGTTTTGGGATATCGTTTTCCTTATATTTTGCTCATCACCTTGATCCGTCTTCCTTTGTTTAGCTCTTCAGGTAGATCCGGCTTTCTTTTACTTGCTCATAATCTCGATCCTTCTTCCTTTTGTTTTGCTCATGAAATCAGATTTTGCATAAGATCCGAATTCCTTTTTTTTTTTCTCTCTCTCTCTCTCATCGAGTCTATGCTCCGGGCGTTATTTCAGATCGATACGCCCCTTGTAGTCGTCCATCAGTCGACATCATTATAACATGTCGTCATTTTTGGCATGCTATTCATCCCATAACCATTTCATACCAAAGATACTTTAATTATATTGTTTACGTTACTCGTAAGATCAAATTTAGAGTATTGCTCAGTTATATGGAACCCGTTCTATGCCACTAACATAAATTTATTGAAACTAATTCAAAAGAAATTCATTTCCATTCTATGTTATAAAATGAATATAGTTAATTCCAACTATTTGTGTACATTGAAGCTGTTAAATATGATTTCTCTCGAACAAAGACGATTGCATGCAGATATGATATTCTTGTATAAAATATTAAATAATTTAACTAACTCACAAAACTTTATACATTACTTTTCATTCCTTGCTCCGATTAAAACAACAAGATCTATTACTCTATTTCAATTCTACTACTCGACTTCTATTACTCGATGTATGGAGCGGAAATATGGGGTTGGGAGGACCAAGAGAAATTAGAAGCGGTTAAAA
Source organism: Liopterus haemorrhoidalis (assembly GCA_963971575.1). Classification (NCBI taxonomy): domain Eukaryota; kingdom Metazoa; phylum Arthropoda; class Insecta; order Coleoptera; family Dytiscidae; genus Liopterus; species Liopterus haemorrhoidalis. The sequence goes on along the minus strand of OZ020611.1, from coordinate 38,047,409 downwards.
ATATATATATAAGTGGACATTGGGTCTAGACAAATGTACACCACAGTACATAATATTAGAAGAAGTGAAAGTTGACAACATCAGGATAGAAGCTACAAAAAGAGCAATTAAATTTGAAGAGGATAATAAGACATCCAGAAAAAAATTGCTAAACCAATGCTGGGCAGAAATAGAAAGAAAATTGGAGCAAAGAAAGATTGAATCCAAATGGGAAGTAAAAAGAAGAAAAAGACTTGAATATAACGGCTAATCAACAAGGGAGATATCTATAAAAAGGTTGGGAGGACAAGATGTGACACTGGAAATAAGAGATAGAATGAGGGATATCAAAGGACAAGAAAGAAGCGAGAGCCTAACAAATTCCGTAATTCAAGTACCTAAAAACAAAAATGAACGGAGATAAGAAGAAAATAATAGCGAGATTTAGGTGCAGCAATGAGGAAAGGGAAAACGAATACTGGAGAAAGGATGAACAAAGAATGTGCAGGTTGTGTGGAGAGGAAAGAGAAACCATAGAGCACATACTGAAGAATTGCGGAGAAATGAAATATAAAGAAGAGACAAGAAAAGATGTGCTGTGTGATTCAGGCTAAAGATGGACATGGATGGAAGAGGTCTTGGAGAGAAGAAGGAATTTGAAGCGAAGATACCCTACTTAGCAATAATTATAGTTTTTTATGTGAAATATAAAGTTAATAATGTAAATATGTAGATTTAAACCGAAAAGTACATAAATAAAATATTATCTATCTATAATATCTATTACTCTATTTCATATTCCTAAATTTAACTCACTCAGCTAAAAAAAATCTCCAATTATTAGATGTCATCATAAAATGTCATCATAAAATGATAGTTTTCTACTCTTAGACATTTTTAATATGTTCTTAAATGCATTTAAAAGTAATCTTAAAGCCAGAATATCATAATCATCATCTTTTTTTTCTCTCTTTTTCGTCCACTCACTTAATGTTAATTTGAAAAACAAATTTCAAAATGTCATATCAATGCTTGTATTATAGTTATTTTATTTTGTAATTTATTAATTATTTTCTGTTATTCATTTCTGAGTAGTTTGTAATTTATTTTGTAATTCTAGGAAGCCTGTTATTGGTTCTGTGAACTGTTGGTTTCCCTCAAAAAACCAGATAAATAAATAAATAACTTAGCAGATTTTTGGCATAACTCACATAAATCCCCTCTCTTGCTCTGTTAAGAGTCAAATGTCTTTTATTAATTAGTGTTGTGCTTTTAAAGCAACATCTTAAACAATGATACGTAGCGCAATATACCAAGTATCCAAGCTATAACTCAAAGATATATCTATTAACACTTCAAAGGTATTAATCAGTTCCTATACTCTAAAATAGAAAGACCTCACATCATTCTACCATAAATTAACAAACGAGTAAACCATTAACAAATTTAACAGCATGTTAACTAAATTTCCTTGAAATTAGACATACCGCATTCTTACTTAACACCTTCTTTCCAATATATCACACGAAATATTTCCATAAATATCTCCATTTTTCCAACACTGATTTTCTCAAGTCAGGTGTAAGATATAACATTTTTGTTAGAATTAATGTTGGCATAAATGCCATAAATGTAATTTCTCGGAACTTTGGATCTATCAGTAGCAATGCTAACATTCCGTTACATTAGCAAAGTAACTTAACGTCTAGTACTTCCAAGTTAATGTTATGTACTTCGCCAATGTTAGCGCGTATTTTAAATAATTTAGTGACAATCACATGCATAAATTCCAGTCCAAATAGTGATCGTTATAAATTCAACTCCTAATGAGTGTACATCTTCAGTTGATTAGAAATGAAATTGTTAAAGTATTTCAACTGAATTCCAAACAGTGAACATCATTATTTTCAAACAAACAATACTATTGGTCGAATGGAAATAAATTTTTATCACTTGTTCTTTAAATTAGTTTATTTAGTTAAAATACAAATTTATATATCGTAAAATTTTTATTTGTTATTGTATACAAATTAATTTGTACCTATTCGTTTGCTTATTACGTCAAAATAATGGTATGCCAAGGATCTTTTCAGTATTCTACAGGATTTTATAAAATTTTCTTATCTTAAATAAGAAATTAAGATAAGAATGTAAGAAAAAAATTTTCCCTTTCTCTTAGGTGACAAAGTTGATGTTTGACACAGTTTTGAGGAAGAATGTATTCAAAAAAAGTAAAATTCCTAGTTGTCAACTAATGCCAAAGAAACTATACTGTAGGAGTCAAAACTACTGAAATAACAATTAAAAATAATTTGAACCGATTTTACCAGCTTTTCTGTTGATGGGATTTTTATAGTCAAACAAGTGGAAACTATTTACTAGGTCTACAAGCATGAAATGCGGATTTTTTTCAAACTTGTCGCGCAAACAGAATGTCTAGTTCAAAGTTTCAACACATATGGCGTTTTGTTAAGTTATCATTAAGTGTCAAATGCGTATAAGTTAAAATTTGAAAAGTGATCATATAGTTTTTTTTTACTGTGTTAAAAATGTCAAATTTTGTGCCAAATAAAGAGCATTCGCGGACAGTACTACTGTTTTGTTTTCATTTGAAAAAAACTGCTGCTGAATCATACCGACTGCTTCGAGAAGCTTATGGTGAATATGCTCCATCGCAAGATACGTGTGAACGATGGTTTCAGCGTTTCAAAAGTGGTGACTTTGATCTTACAGACAAAGATCATGGAAAACCTCCAAAAAAATATGAAGATACAAAATTGGAAACATTGCTACAGGAAGACGATAGTCAATCACAAAAACAACTAGCAGAGCAGTTAGGCGTTAGTCAACAAGCTGTTTCCAATCGCCTACGAGAGATGGGTAAGATCCAGAAAGTCGGCAGATGGGTTCCACATGCATTGAATGAGAGGCAGATGGAAAAACGCAAAAACACTTGTGAAATTTTGCTTGCACGATACAAAAGAAAGTCTTTTTCGCATCGTATCATTACTGGCGATAAAAAATGGATTTATTTTGAAAATCCCAAACGCAAAAAATCATGGATGAACCCAGGCTCACCATCCACATCAACTGCAAGACCGAATTGCTTTGGCAAGAAGATGCTCTGTACTTGGTGGGACCAAAAGGGTGTGGTCTATTATGAATTGTTAAAACCTGGTGAAACAGTTAATACCCAACGCAACCAACAACAACTCATCGAATTGAACCATTCGCTGCTCATAAAACGACCCGAATACGAAAGAAGACAGCACAAGGTAATCTTTCTTCACGATAACGCTCCATCATATAAGGCAAAAGCAGTTTGCAACACATTGGAGGCGCTCAAGTGGGAGTGCTACCCCATGCCGCTTACTCACCAGACTTGGCCCCTTCAGATTACCACTTGTTCGCATAGACGGGTCACGCACTTGCCGAGCAGCACTTTTGTTCATATGAAAATGTGAAAGAATGGCTAGATGAATGGTTTTCGGGGAAAGGGGAAGAGTTCTACTGGCGAGGTATTCACAAATTGCCTGAAAGATGGGAAAAATGTATAACTTCTAATGGAGCATACTTTGAATAAATAAACTTTTACCGTTCTTTTGAGTTTAATGTGTTTTATTAAGAAAAAAATCCGCATTTTATACTTGTAGACCTGGTATAACACTAAATTTATTGTAGAAAAAGAAAAAAATCAATAAACGAAGAACGAAATATAAATTATAAATTAATCATGTGATTATCAAATGAAGAAAAAACATTTTAAAACAGAATTAAATATGTTCAATAAAATATCAAACTTATATAGCAAAATTATGTATTGCATAAACACCTCTACGAATTGTTATGAATAATATTTTTATTATCAAAATAATTCTGATGGTGTAACCGTTACAATAATGTGTACTCTATAGGTGGTGACCAGTAGGGATGTAAAAAAAGCGGTAACACTACAAAGAATGAATGGAGAAGAATTGGGGCACGAAGTAACAGAGCGAATGATTGATATGTCGAATGATGTTGAATGAGAATCAAGATATAAAAGCAAATATGAAAAGACCTGGACGGTGAGAAAACCACAGTATTTGACAGAAAAAGGCAGTAGAGAGAAGAAAAAAGTGATAGCGAGATTTAGATGTGGAAATGAGGGGAGGGACAATAATTTTTGGATGAAAGAGGAAGAAAGAATATGCAGAATGTGCAGGGAAGGTAAGGAGGCAATAGAACATTTGTTGGAAGAATGTGAAGAAATACGACACAGAACAGAAACGAGAAAGGAAATTTTGGATGAAACAGGAAGGGGGTATGAATGGATGAAAGAAGTGAAAAACAGAAGGAAGGAAATTAAAGAAAGGAGTCAACGAAGACATTAACTAAAGGAGAAGGAGAGTAAATTTTAAGGCAAAAGGCAAAAATTATAATTATTATTAAGTGTAAGTTAATTACTGTAAGAGAAATGTAGAACATAATATTTAATAATAAAAATATATATCTATCTATCTATCAGTAGGGATGTAAATATAGTTTCAGGTATCGATACTTTGTATCAATATCGGTATCATTTCGAAGTATCAATACCGGTATTAGCATCGGAAATAAAGTATCAATACTACATTTTATCGATTACTGTACTTATAAAAAGAAAAATGTGAAGTTAGCACTGGCGTATCGAAGTTATCGATGATTTATATCAACGTCCGAAGACCTTCCTGAGGGATTCTTTCCCACTTTTCGATAAGCAGTGGTATATTCAGGAACGGCCCCGGGACACGTGCTCCCACCCCTTAATGTTTATTAAAATGAAAATTTACTAAATTAAAATAACCTCACTGCAAAATCATTTATATATTTGTATTATGATCAGTACTGAAATATATGTAAAATGTAAGATATGTGTTTTCTGTGATTTTTAGGTTTAAGTAGGTATGATCATGAAACCTTTATACCGTCAATCATGAATTTGTTTTGTCTGTTTGGTAGAAATTGTGGCAAAACGATTGGATCTAGAGAATAGAAATTTAACATACATATTCATCTCTTTGATCTCCATGTACTAAACACATTGAGACAAAAAAATCACGCGAAAAATATAAACAAATATGAATTTTTAGATTTTTTATCAATAAATTATTAAACTCTTCTTATTATTATTTTTATTTTGTTTTTCATATTAACATTAATATCATACAGCAAGCTTTATATCATGGGTTGAAAAAGAAATTACATAAGGATAGGCTATAGAAAAATGAAATAATGTCTACTGCAAGCTTTATATAAGAATATAAACTTATGACAAGAACAACAGTGATGACAGTTAATTAATTCTAAAGCTTGCTGTTGAAATTTTTTTATTTTCCATAGCCAAACCATATTTATTTACTTGTACATATATGATATCTGACCAAAGTCGAATTCTTATTTCTGGCTGAGTTATGGTTGTAGCCATACCTACGCCCGAGAAGCTTCGGACCACTTATATAATTTCTTTTTGAACTCATGATATAAAATAATAATAAGCAATGACAGAACTTCAAATCCAACCATATATCTTGTATTTGAAATTCTTGTATTAGATTCATAGTGGCAGCTACAGTATGTGGCTTTGCATTATCTTGCATTAAAACAAAATTAGGTCCAATATCAAATATAACAAGCATCACCAAAACCATGTTCCGCCAAAACCATATTCCCATACCAACAGCCATGTTCAGCCTTCTTGGGATGACAACTAGTTCCCTTCTTTCGTCGAAACCTTCTACCCATCACCAAATTTTTCTACGTCCTACACAGTAGCGGCGAAATAACGCTCACATAGACGTCGTTACACACTTACACAATAATCACAGTTAGAGAGATGGAATCTGGATTCGTCTACAAAAAGCACTGATCTCGATTGTCTAAGCTGTCAAAGAACGTGTCGGTGGATAAACTTCAAACTGTGCTGAAAATATTCCTTTTCGTTAAAAACAAGGATCAAAAACAAGTCTTCTCGTTTTCAAATTCACTTCCCGTAGCCCGTTCCGAGAGACTTTGTCGGAATCATCAACTTCATGTGTAATTCTCAGATCTTTCTGGAGGTCTCTCGCTGTCGAAGTGTGTATGGTGTCGCCCTTAATAGACCTAATAGTGTAACTAAATTACGATCTTCTTTTCGCGTAGTTATGCGTTTAGATCTTTTCCAGTACGTCTTTGATACTGACCAGTTTCCTTATATCGATTCCACAAGCGTTGGATGACGAGCTAACATTTGGGCTCTTTGACCCATGTCGAATGATTTCACCATTTTCTATTAAAGTGATAACACGAGCAACTACTGATTAATTAAGATACATCATTTTGAATAACTTTAGGTAGAACTATTATTTTTATTCATTTGTTTGTTTATTTGTTTCACAGACTACCTTTTTGACCGAAATATATACAGACGCCTTGATTCCACTTGGTTTTCGAAGTTTTTTCAAATTTTTAAATTGTGTTAATAACCAAGGACCAAGGTTTTTATTTATTTATTGATATTATATTAAACAACTAGTTTCAGATGTTATCACTTTCTTTTTTGTATCGCTTTTGGTTAAAAAATTGAGCTTTTAAAATTATTTGAGCAATGTATTTCTTAGATTCTATAAAGCAATAATTTATAATTTATTATTAATGAAAATAAGACAGAATCACGATATCTTCAAATAATTGAACAATTCAAGTTGTACACACATAACAAAAGGAATATTTTCAGCCTTCAACCTGTGCAGTTGTTAAATTTGCTCACTTTCAACATTCCACAGAAATATCTGTATACTATTAACCTGAAATTTTTCCTATCAACACAATATAACAATACAAAAACATAATTCAAAAGTACACTCGGCATCTATCCAACCGATCAATAGATGTTAAGAATGTGGACGGCAAAAGCCAATTGTTAAATAACTTCATAATTCTCGATTTTTCTAAAGTATAATATGTCGCATGTCGTTGCACGATCACATATATTGTATTCACAGATATGAGTTTTTGTCGTGGATATGATTAGTGCAGTAATGTTAGCATGGTTAGAATGTCGTCAACGAATGAACGTTGTACATACTTTTGCTGACGTGACAACATATGCGATGCTTTAAACTCTTGCCGATTTCTTGTATGATCGGTTGCGCAATCGCCGATCAGTTTGTATTTCTATGGAATGACGGACATGCCTACCTTTTATGTACATTTATGTCTTTAGCGGTCTTTTTTCACATATTATTTTACCTATGTGATGTTATGTATATTTTCTTTAATGATCAAGATAAAAAGATGAATACGGTGAGGGCTTTGTGAAGTTGAAATGTGTTATTTGTTTTTGTATATTGTATTAAAAACTTAAAATTATTTACAAATTCCATTATGATTGGTACTTAATATTTATTTTATTAACCATTATTTAAAAGGATCGTCTTTTATAAAATTCACTCGAAACACGATTTCAGACGTGTGAAAGAGTGTCGAGAGTATGAAGGCTGTACATGGCTTCACTATTTATTTAAATACATCGCTGCAGCCAGCACCAACCCAAGCTACAATCTAATCGGGCACCAGCCCGCGGCGAATTAGTATAGGAAACGACAAAATTAACGATACATTTGTATTTAAGAGCCCAATTTCCATAGTTTTCTGGTGAACAAAAAATTCTTGGGCCAGACTTGGCTGCATTATTACTAAGATAATATCGCAATAGTATTTGAATTTCTCAATATTTTCCCTGTTTATTAAACTGTTAGTAGTAGAAGAAACTGACATCAAAAGTACCAGCTTGGCCACATCTTGAACCAGTAATATTGGAGCGTGTATACCTGGACCCTTAGACTTTTCATCTATTAAGGAATCTTCCTCTTCGATGCCTATCACTGACTTAGGTACTCAGTGGCGGATCTAGCTTTTTGGGGGCCCAGGGCTTAAAAATGCCAAGGGGCCCTACACATTCTCTTCACTTATGTTGATTTTTAATAAAAATTAGTAAATTTGTATTGTTTTTAAAGGTGTTTTGTTTTGTTTCCAAATATAAGTGAAGAGCAAAAAAAAGGGTCCTCACCTCCCAAATCTAAGTGAAGAGCAAAAAAAAGGTCCTCATCTCCCAATTCTAAGTGAAGAGCAAAAAAAAAAGGTCCTCACCTCCCAAATCCAAAGTAATAGAATATAATAGGTATCTGTCCGCGAAGGCCCCCTTGCAAATCTGGGGCCCAGGGCTTAAGCCCTATTAGCCCGTATGTAGATCCGCCACTGTAGGTACTGCATGTAGCCTTTTACTATCTTTTTCATGGAATTCGTTTTGCTAGCTAACCTAACTAACTAACTCCCTGGCGCTACAATGCTTTGTGAGTTTTGGCTGCCTGTTCAATTCGCTTCCATTCGAACTGGTGTGCCATGGATGTTTCCCAGTCGCGTACTCCTAAGACTTCAAAACCTTTCTTGGTGTTGTTTTTCCATCTCAGAGAGCCGAATAATAACAAGTCATATGCCTCTTATTATTTCATTTTTGTAATTTCAGATCCGATTTGGTCTAGAGCAGTTGTATTCAACCTGTGTTCCGTGGAACTCTGGGGTTCCGCAACTTTAGTTAATGTTTTTTTTTTTTAATGACTGCTTGGATACTGTGACTATGGTAAATTTTGAGATTTGGATAACTTTAAATCTGAGGATGTTAGAAATTTCATAATCACCATATTCGTCATCAGTAGGTCATATTTATTCCAACACAGCTAGTTTTACTCGACAAAAAATTCAGATTTGTTGAGTAGTGATTATTATTTACTTCTTATATCACACCTAACATTTAAATACGTACTTTGTACTGTATTATTGGATTTTATGTTTATAATGATTACTAATAAATGTTTATAATAAATAAATACAGCATCTCGTTAAATATTCCATTCAATTTTTATTTATAATTTGCTTTAAAAATTTGTATTAGGTAGGTATTGCATTATTTAAAAAGTAAAATAGTATACCTAAATTAAAAAAATATAGAAATAAAGTCTGCTGTAAAATATCAATTTCGATCAAGACTAAATTCAATAATAAACATCAAATTATTATTTTAAAACGTTTGATATTAAACTTAAAAAAGACAGCCTATTGCGGCTTTTTGCCATTGGGTTCCAAAGAAATAGCATTTAAACTGTAGGGTTCCGCAGATGTAAGAACGTTGAAGACCACTGGTCTAGAGCGATATAGAAGGTGTAGAAATAATGCAAAGTTAAGACTTTACACATTTCGGCCGCTATCTTAAATTCGGCGCTCTATCGCCGTAATGTAAAGGACATTGTAGAACCTGTAGTTCATTTAGGAAGAATCAAAACAAAATGTTAATATAAGCAGATTTGCAGTCATAGAGTATATCATCATATCTCGAAATTGGGAAAATAATCTATCAAAATTGAATAGCAATTTGACAACAAATTCGTAATCTACTACATCAAATTAATAGGAAACAAACCATGTCATACGAAATTCGTTAGCTATATCAGAAATCACATTTTTGGAGAATGAATTATGAACGATATCTTGTAAAAGAAGTGACATATATTCGCATGCGATGCGTTAAATTGTAGCTAAAGGCCCCTTCGACAAAAATGTATTTAGTTATTTTGCTCCATCCTAAAAATTAGTATCGTTGTCGTACTTGGCGCTTTATTCTCGCGACCATTTTGAATCTACTGTGTTTCACAAGTAGCTGCTGTGGGTCAAAACGATTTCATTTTTATAAAGAATACGTGTGCCAAATGGCATTCCATTATTATCAAGTGCAGAATCAACGTAAAATATGGTGCGTAGGCACTAGATTATATATACAGTGGAATCCCGCCATTCGTCCGCCTCTCTACTCGTACAACTCGATATTCGTCCAACTTATAGCTATTCGGATAGTAGTAAGGGAAGCATTTCCACTGCAGAAATTAAAGAACTGTGTTACCACTGGGAGAAAACAAAGAGAGTGGTGAAATAATGGCATCCTAACACTGATGTAGTCAGCAAGAGCATCGATTTGTTCAACGACAATGTTATTGACAATTTTAGAAAAATTCTGAAAAATCGTCAAAGGCAGACAACATTAAACAGGTTTTTAGAGAAAGAATCCCAAGATTCTTCTAGTGCAAAAAGACTGAAAAAAGAAAGAACACTAGAAAGAGAGAAAACACCTGAAGGGATGTTACCTGATGTTTTTATGGAAAGTGACTCCAATTCCAAACAGTAACATCAACATCCCTCTTCCTCCTCTCGATATTCTACTTACGCCATCAGCTCACCTAAGTACAAGTAAAGTGCAGTTAAATTTTTATTTATGTATTTCATGTACAGTACTCTATATTTATTGTTTTTATAGGTTTAAATAAAGGATCATCTATGGATCTAGAACTGATTAATCCAATTTACATTATATCTTATGTGAAAAAATGATTCGTCATTCGTACAAATCGCCATTCGAACTACCTTCTGGAACGAATTGTGTACGAATGGCGGGGTTCCACTGTACTTATTTTTATTCACAAATTTAATAACTTTTCTTACAATTAAAAATATCTTATTAGAAAGATAAAAATTCGCTGCAAAATTTAGTTATGTTTTTGTACATTTTGTATCGATGGATACACTGTTTCTTATATTTTGTTCCCATTACATTGAGTTAAACCTGTGTATATTTTGTACTATTGTGGTAATATTATCTTTTGTTACGTTCGTATCAATAATAATTGGTAAGATATTGCACGATTTCGAGCGCATTCAAAAAATTTCCTTGTCTCAAAGCACACAATGTATAACCATTATATCCCTCTTTGTAGAGTAACATTCATTCTTTTAACCTAGTGCAATTAAAACAGGAACGACACCATTTTCTTTTTGTGTAAATGTTAAGTGGCGGTTTAACAGAGAACAAATAGCTGGTTGTGATGCGAAGCCACTGTCTCAGAAACTGGCCTAAAGCACACGTTCGTTACGCAAACAGGAAATTATATGCTTTGTTTAACAGCGGTAAAGGTAGAACATAAGAGATATCTACTAACTACCAACTATTCTGCCTACTTGCTTTTGCAAATGTACCTTTTTATGTGACTTCTCGACTGAATAAGAACACTCATTTCACATAAAACTAAGATTTATTTTTACTGATTACAGAAAGAATCTATGTGGGAAGCAGTAGGTGTAAGAAAACAATTCTTTAAATTGCATTTTTTTATCTTCATTCAGAGTTGTTGTTTCTGAGAAATGCATCTTGCAATCTGTAAAAAAATATTCTTTAAAAATATTTGATTTTGATTCATCTATGAGTGATATAATATTTTTTTCTCTGGTCAAACACATCAAATCAGTCAACTTTTGACCTCATATTCAAGATGTTCATTTTAATTTATCCACCATTACTATCTCGAGAACTATAATACTGTCACAGAATGGAAGATAAACATGGTAGTTTCTATAACAATTTTTTTCGTGTCTGTCTTTACATCGTAAATACGAGGGTCGATCAAATATAAACGAAACTTTCTCGGCTGAGTGGCGATAAAGGCAACAATGTATGTTGTGGCGGTTGGGGTTGTTAGTTAAGGATGTGTAGAGGGAGAAAATCAGCCCAATCGGTTTATCTAATGTTCTGTTTAGTAGCCCTTACGATGAATGCAAAGAGTTTGCCTGTCGCTGTTGTGCAACGCATTATTATAAAGTTTCTATCCCGTGAAAACGTGAAACCAGCCAAAAATTACCGCAGACTGCAGTTCCAGTTCGGGCAAGATACCCTTTCATTGCGAAGGGTGAAAGTTTGGCACCACGAGTTTAAGCAAACCCGCAAACGTGTTGAAAATCAATGTCATCCTCGCCGTCCTCGCACCATTGTGACCCTTTGTTTGTGGACCGGGATGGATATATATATATTACTGTTTACCAGTTTTTGCTTTTAAAATTACAATAAAATATTATTTCAAAAATTTTCTTGGGAGTCCAGAAAATATTTTAGGCTAGTTGAGGGATGCTGACTATGAAAAGGTTAAGAACCGCTGCTCTAGACCATTTTATATGTATGAACCAGGAATAATTCTACTTCCATGTTTTGAAAACATCACTCATTTAGGAAATTTTTTGGCACCAATAAATCATAAACGAATAATATTTATTAAAACGTTTAGAAGTAGTTTAATATACACCAGTTGACATAAATAACCAAATGACACATTTTACATTTCACAATTCGTAACATCAGCAACCTTGATGTACGTGACCTCTAACCATGGCCGTGTGACAATAGCTAAGAGGTTGCTTAAATTAGACTACAATTGCCATTTTATAAGAGAATATCAACGAGCGAATTTTTTTTTTTTTTCGACTAGTTTTCAAAATACGTTCTACAACTTTTATATTTTAAATGTAAATACACAATTGTTTTTCGCTTGTTTGAAAGAAAATTTTATCCTGAATTCTACAATCTAAGTAAGTCTTAGTCATACATCATAAAATAATTGAGAAAAATTTATATAATAATATATATATTTTTTTGAAAACCTAAAATAAGAGAGCTATGAATGAAAATAATTGCACGCTCTTATTTCGCTTCATTGCGTGTTGCTTCTTGTCATTTTTAATTTAACAATACCATTTGTTAATTAATATTATAACAATAAATTCTTTGTCGTTTATTTGAAAAAGAATTTTATTCTGAATTCAACGACAGAAACAAGAAATAGTCTTTCGTATTTTATTTTAATAAGTTAGTTATTTAGTCTTGCATACCATATGATAGTTATTCTCTTTAAATCTTCCTTTCATCATCCTGCATGTGTTTAATTTTTCAAAATCTTTTTATAATAATTAGTTGAACATAATATTTCGTTTACTGTGAGTTGAAATTTAATCATTATATTAAATGAACTTCCCATTTGGAATCTTTATATTTCGACATTGTGCAGTCTGAAGTCAACTCAGTTGGAAGTATTTAATACTTAAAAAAGTGTCTGTTTATACAGGTATGGACGATAGAACCAGTACACTGATCAAATGGTTACATATCTATGGTCGGGGGTCTAAAAACGAAAAACTTATCTTATTTGCCCTTATGCGCCACTCAGGTGTTGGATGCAGTAGCGGCGTTAGGCGTCGGCGACTTCGGTGACCGCCGACGGCCTCGCGATTGCGGGGGCCTCGCAAAAATTTTACAAGTTATTGAAAGTTTAAATATTATATATTAATTAAGACTTATGATATTTTTACATTTCTCATTTCGCTTTGCTGGAGAAAAATATGTTTATTTGCATATTTGTCGGTTTTGTCGGGAAATAATTTTGAAGAAGTATATCCAAATTTTTACATAACAATCAGAATCATACTCACAATTCCAGTAAGAGCTTCTGCTAAGAGAAGCTTCTCAAAGTTAAAACTGATTAAGACTTACTTAAGAAGCACAATGAGCCAAGAAAGAATATCTGCGTTATCAGTTTTGTCAATTGTAGCTGAAATAGCGGCTGGTGTTAGTTATGACACAATTTTGAAAAGATTCAGTGAGGCTAAAAGCAGAAAATTACGCCTTTTTTAATTTGTGTTTGCCCGTGTAATTTTTGTTATTAATTCATAATGAACAATAAAACTCATATGGTACTCATAAATTTAAGTATAATTCAGCTTATTTAATTTAACGTTTATTTGACCTAAAACTTTTAAATCTTCTTCTTCTTCTTCTTCTTCTTCTTATTATTATTATTATTTTGTTGGCTTCGGTTTAAAACCATTCCGTCAGCGCATAGCTAATGGAGAACCTATTCTACATATCTTTCTAACTTTAAAATCATTAATTTAATTTGATAAACATGAAAATTAAGTGTTGAGAACAAGTAAGTGTAAATACTCATATTAAAATTAAGTGTATATAAATATGTGTTTAAAATTAATAATAACAGTTATGAGTTGTGTTTATAACTTTATATAAAATATAGTGTTTAGTGGCTAAAAAGTCTAGCCGGAAGACTAGGCCAAATCAAGGTTTGTTTTAATTATCTTTTTTTTTTACTGAGAAATGAAAGGGGCCTTGCAAAGCTAATTTCGCCGACGTCCACGATTGGTGTAGCGCCGCCGCTGGTTGGATGCTATTATAAACTAAATATTTTAGTCAAACAAATAGCTGTGTAAGACGTAAATATACTCATCGAAATGGTCTAGGAATAATTGTTAAAGTTTTTGATAACGTTAAAGGTATTTGTTTGCTATTTAATAAATATCTTGTTAATAGTGTGTAGGAAGAGGTGCCGCGTGTCTGTCGTTCGCCCGTGTGCAGGTATTGGAGGGACCGCCCTTGGTTAGAAAGTTCGCACACCTACACGATTTGACTTCGATTCTAGTAGGGGCAGGTCTTGTGATTGTTGGCACACTGTCGGTTGATGCAGGCGCTCTCGTAACATTATATTGGTGGGGTTTTATGGGGGTAACAAATGAACACTTTTTTCTTGACTTCATTGGGTTCTTGCATTGAATATTTCTGGATCTGTATAGTACAGAGAAAATTTAAAAAGTCAACTACATATTAGTATTTAGGATATGTACTGCATGACACTGGAAAGGACTCCCGTGAAATTCGAAGCTGAATAGAGGAAGGACGGTCACCTTTTGGTATAATAAAGAAACTACTAACATCTCACAACTTACCAATCTAATTCAAGTTTCGATTAGTGAAATTCTACATCTTTCCAGTAGTGTTGTATGCTGTAAAGGCCTGTACATTAACTAAAGAGTTAAGTAGGAGAATAAATACTTTCGAAATGTGGAATTACAGTAGAGAATTGCGCGCTTCATGGACCAGCAAAACGGAAAACGAAGAAATAGGTACTACAACTAATGTTTAAATTAATAAGAGAAATTTGAATATCTAAGCCATGTAATACTTAATAATAAATATAGTTTATCACATTTAATATTGGAAGGAAAAAGAAAAGGCAAGAGATTAGCAGGAATGCGACGAATATCTTGGTTGTGGAACTTAAATGAGTGATTTGTAGTGTCAATCATAGATCTGTTTAGGACGGTAGCATTCAAGGTTAAGATTGCTATGTTGCTATGCTAGTGACCAACCTTCGAAATTAAGATAGCAATTGAGAGAAAAAAATCCTAAAGCGTGTTCTACATTATACAATTCTCGTCAAATTTTCATACTTATTTCTTTGACTAGAACTTGTACTAGAAATAAATCAGTGAAATTGTACAGTGTAGAACACTTTATGAAATCAAGGTCAACTTTTTTCGAAACTAGATTCCGTCCAAGTTAGAACTCCGCACAGGCGCAGTAGGTACTTTTAACAAAGGTACCAACATTAAAATTACGCTTGTAAATATTTTGTATTACTACGTGTTTAGTTGATCATTGGTTTGAATAGGCGAATATATAAATTGTGTTTTGTACGTAAATCAGTAATTTTACAAATCTACTAGCTAGGTTATAAACACTTGACAAGATATGAATTATATGTTTATGTTGGTACTATAAATGAACTGAAATACGTGTAAGAATTTAATTCTCTACCAAAAAATTGAAAAATAAATTGTATTAAAACTTTGACAACTTCTAGTTCAAAGAAAAAAGTTTATAAAATTGACGAATAAAGTATAATGTAGAACACGCTTTAAATCGTTTTGATGAGTGTAGCTATTGTTGCTGGGTGACACACCTTTTAACTAACGTACTACAATAAGAGCAATTTGTTATATATAAATGAAAAGTTTAACCCTTTACTGCATGAATTTTTATTTTTGCCTGAAATAATTCATGAGCATTAGGAATTGGTTCTTATTGATTGAAACATTTATTTTTATGAAAAAAATAATAATTAAAATAATAATTTAGGGTTTGTGCCATACATGGAACATTATGATTCTACATTATGTTACAAAAGAAAATGATACCGTATTATTTGCTCATCAATTGCTAGGTGTTCTTCATTAGGGATTAAAAGCAGTCGCCTTCGAATTTTTGAAAGATATGGTCGTATCTTCTAGTTGTCCTTTCTCAATAAATTCAGAGTTTTCGTTGAAGTGCAAATTCCGTTTGATATCCTCAAATCTGTTGCAGCCCATTACTTGAGATACTGCAGGATCCATTGCTGTGTATGTGGCATATATGAACATTCATGAAGTAACATTCTGGTTCAGTTTTAAAAGTAAAATAAAAAATAAAAATCGGAATGTGCCATATATGGCACACGGATGGCATGCGGTAAAGGGTTAAGATTAAATTATAATTCTTAGGCAATACATTCGTCTTACTAGATACTTTTTAATTTATCACTTCACACTGGTTTCTTGTTTTATTTAAATGATAAATGCAACCATAAATTTTATGTGTATTCTTGTGAATGTGGGTTACCATCTTGTCCGGCTGTTGAAGTGACTTAAATGTGAAGTGTCCCGCCACTGTGGTAGCATTCAGTAACTAGGAAGGTGCAGTGAGACAGTTAGTGAAGAGCCGCCAAAGTAAACCGGCAGTAATTCTCCACACATTTGACATTCGTATGCAAGGAGCGCACGCCCTCTACGTGATGCCTCGGCTACCATCAACCTATGTAAACTACATCCCACTCGACATCGGCACAGTCACAGCCACTCAGCACACATCCACTCTAACCACGTACACGTACCTGACGATACATTTGCATCACATACAACATTAGTGCTTTTATTGACGTTTTCTTCTATGCACGCCAAATTTTAATTAACCCATTTCAATAAACAGGTAAGTACGTATTTACTTACAAACAAGACTTTAACACATGAATAGTAGCTGGAAAAAGCTGTAAGCATGCAAAATATTTATTATTTATTGAGTCAGTATCGAAAAAAGTATAATCTCCAAATACATAAGGGTAGCCAAAAATTTACATTATAACTAGAGCCCTGCAAATCCGCGGGTATCCGCGAATTATCCGTGGATATCCGCGAATTATCCGTGGATATCCGCAAATTTTCTGCGGATGCCGATAAATTATCATTTCAACCATGCGGATGCAGATAAAAGTTCATATCCGCGTATTAGCAATATCCGCGTATTAGCAATATCCGCATGAACATTAAATCTCCAGTTACTTTCGGAGAAACACGCGATTGTGTTCTGATTACGCAGTTCTCGGTTACTTTCGATTGTCTGTATACACATGTGATATTTTGTGCCTTTATTTTCGTGTTTTACCTGCACGATCTGCTGTAGATCAAATCAACATTCATTATTATCAGAACTGTTTGTTTCTTATCACGTATGACGATCATATCTCACGTCATACGATCTCATGCATAGAATTTCGGAGCGCCGCGACGCCGAAGTCTATCTCCCGAACCAACGCATCAAGTGCCACAAATACGATCTTTCGAAAATGAAATATTCACAAATTTTCAAAACTGCACGTATCAAAAAAGCGTTAACCAGAAGAGAATTTTTATTTAGGATAAAAGTATAGATTTCAAAACTGTAGGTTTCTATCTCTAATCGTTCAACAACAGAATCATTTCGCAAAAATTTGAACTAAATATTAACTTTTCCTCCATTTTTTCTTAGGAAAAGTAAAAAATTAAGATGCCCATTTTAAAAGACATCTTCTTAAATGACAGCCAAAAACACTACAATTTGTTCTGTTTTTATAGCTTTTCACAACCTCTGTCGACATTGCAACAAAAATTCAACACTAAAAAATACGTAATAATTTCAAACTGTACAGTATTTAGTACAATCATTTGGCCACCACTTAGCGTATTCGAATTTATAACTTCTCAATACTATCTACGAGTATAAACTGTTCACTTTTGTAAGGACAAACCAGATCTATTTATTTAGGTTACATTTATAGTGTATTACTGACTTTAAATGTCAATTAAAAATATTTCTTACGCTGTAAAATCGACTTTAGATTTATTGGTTAAGATCATTATTAAGAAAGTGACATTTTTTCTAATTTTTCAATACCAACATGACATACCAACAAATTACATAAGGGTTGGCTATGGATAAATAAAATAATATCTACTGCAAGCTTTATATAACAATTGACTAACGTTTAGGCACAGCCTTTTAAGCTCAAACTTATGACGACAACAACAACAGTGATGACAATTAATTCTAAAGCTTGCTGTTGACACTACTTTTATTTTCCATAGCCAACCCTTATGTAATTTCTTTTTGAACTCATGGTATAATCTCTCAATACAATTGCCAACTTCGGATTTCATAGTAACCAGGAATTAATAGCCAGCCAATTATGGAATACCTTTTTAAATTATGCCACCTTTTTAAATTATGGAAGGTCTATAGTTGAATTTTTTTTTGCGCTGCTCAATTAAGCATATTTGCGTCTTAAACAACCCATATTTTCATAAGATCATTGATTAGTACTCGATGCATAGTACAAAACTGTGCGACTGCTGAAATTCGAATAAGCAGATAAAAAAAATCATTATTTCCTGTATTTAGGTAATAAATCTATTTAATACTTGGCGTAAAGCATCATTTTTATGTTCATTAAGGACATTCTTTTAAAAATAATCTTTAATTAAAACATGCAATTTCCATAAATTGGTATTTACTCTGTGGTATCCATATAAAAACGTACGTAATAATCATTTTATAAAGAATATCTATATTTAACCATAAAAAATTGTTGAAAAAAATAAAAGAATCATTGGTTGTCAAGCCTAACCTTGGGTGGTAATGTTACAGAGACTTGTGGACTTGTGGAGACCGTGGCAGTGGATATTTTTGATTCTGAAGTTTGCCGTACTACAAGATTATAAAACAAGTTGTACATGCCCTACACACTTACATGAATATTTCATCATGTAGAATATATCGCCTACATTTACATCAGAATATAATAGTTTTTATATCAAGCAGATTAAATTTACTTGTCTCTGTATTTGCCATAAAACTCTTTTTACTATTTAATCTTGCTTTATTATATCTGGATTTAAAATATACTACGTATTCAAATACAATTTGTTTCATTTGAAAAGCAAATGCGGCAGATTTTAATACTTCAGTGTTTTGCATATTTGATTCATAATGCCGGGTTTACATTGGTAGAGTAAAAGAGCTAGTAACTAGCGCAAGTACTACGCGCTTTTCTCTACTATCTTATTTTCCAGATAGTAGGTGTTCATACACAATTGACATACTTATATTATTTTCTGGATAGTAAGTGTCAAAACATTTGGCATCTCCACTGTGATTTTGTTGTGAAATTATCTTTTTGCAAAAAATTGTTTATGAATATGAATATACATCGTCGCCAACGTGATGCTATTAAAAAAATGGTATTCTGTATGACATCGTTTCTTGTGGAGGAAATAACTGATTGTCTTATTGAAGAAATCGGTACAGAATATAAGCCTAAACGAAAACTATTTCGTGAATTAGCTGTGGAAGATCAAAAATAATACAGACAGTGTTTAAGAATGACACCAGTTGATTTTAATAGGATATTAAATTTAGTTAGTCCATTAATACAACGAACTGTTACACTAATGAGGGATGCGATTCCAGCAAGAATAAAATTTGAATTAACGCTTTATTTCCTAGCCACAGGAAATAGTTATCGTAGTTTACTATCTTTTTCGTGTATCAAAGGCAGCTATTTCACAGATGATTTCAGAAATCATCAATTAATAAATCAATGTTACGCAATTTATGTAAATAAATTGTAACTTACCTGATATGGTTTTTTTTCTATTTATTATGACAGATTACCGCTTGCCGCTAATTTGAAATGAATCAATTTTGCGTAGTGGAGGAAAAGATATAAGATAGTAAATACGTCGACGAGCTAGCTGCTATCCTAGCCCAACTACTAGAAGCTAGTACTCTACTAGTCACATTGTCAACTGTTGACACAGGGATAGTAACTAGTTCCTACTTACTTGCGCTAGTTACTAGCTCTTTTACTCTACCAATGTAAACCCGGCATATGGAATTTTCTTACAGAAATTTTAAGTAGGCCTGCAGAAGTTCTGGTGAAGTTTGAATAAATTATCTTATCTGAAGCATTTGTAAATGTGGGCATCACAAATTGTTAAGTGCGGAGACCTGCAATGTTCCCATACGGAGAAATTGACCATGTTTCTACTCTAGGAGCAAGTTTGCGAGAATCATAAGGCAGGACTCACGATCTAGACTGTGTTGGGCGCAATCTCATGCGATTATAGAAAACTGGAGATGGAATTGGATATATACAGCTTGATGGACTTACCTAGTGATTGAAGCGTGGTCGTAACAAAGGGCTCTTTGAGCTGCTGTAGTCTCCCAATACACCAGGTCTGGAATGGAGGGTTTGGACACACAGCCACGTTTGAAATAATAAGTACACACTGTATTCGAGAAATATACTACTACAGTCGAGCTGAAATAGAACACGACTAATTCTATTTCTGCTAAAGAAGCACTATACTACGACACGAGACGAAAATATATGTAACCTACCATCGTGAACTGCAACAATGCAGGTAACCTGTAACGGCGATCGCGGACAGGCAGAGCTGAGAACAAATATTAACCCGAACACGGTCGGTTTGAGCGTTAAATTGTTATTGGCCAACAAAAAAATGTTAGACTGAGAAAACCCCTACTTAAATACTAAAAATTCGCACGAAAGGCGTGAACACAAATAAATTAATGAATATTAAATTTTACTTGTACATTCAGAAAATAAAGAACAAAATATGCACAAGTTACCGTGGCTTTGTGAAAAATTGTTTAAAAAAATACAGGGATAGTGGTTAATATTGAACACCCGAAATTTTCATCTTCCGATACTAATTGTTGAGTGCCCTTTTTGCTAACTGAGAAGTGGGCTTGTTTACCTTAGTACTTTTAATAATAATGGCGGTGATTAAGGAAATTACGCAGGATTCAGATGTGCCGATAGGCAAGAATCAGAAGATTAGGACCAAAGGCGGGCTTTATGTAAAATCAAGTGGGCAATGCCCCCCCCCGCAAGAAAATTGCTTCTATTTTTATATCTTAACATTATTAAATTTTATTTAATAATAATAGTAATAATAACCAATATATTATTATTCTAATGATAACCTTGCGGCACATCGTAACGTATACCCTAGTTCTATTTCTTCGTAAGAATACGTTGTGATATTGCCCGAAGCTGTGAAATTAGCTACGCTATTATACGACAAGTGCAGCAACTAGGCGAGTATGCACCAATTACTAAAACATGAATGATTTACAGTATTTTCATTTGTTTACTTGGTTTAGTTTGCTATTATTGTGAAAGAATAATATAAATATGGATAAAAGTGAAGATATAGTTGTACGAATTTTTATTTATTTCATAGGATATTTTTTATTATATATATATATATATATATATTTGGAAATATATTATCGCTAAATAACTTAATAAATATTCGACGACTATATAGAGAAGCGTGGTAGATTCAAAAAGGTGACAAATACAATAACTAAAGCAATTATCACAACAGAACAAAATACCTAGAAATATATTTGTAGAAAGAAGCTTTAGATACAATTTGCCACATAGTACGTAAATACACATTGGTTTACAAGATGGTGTCTATAATGTACTTTGTTTATTTTAAATTACACAACAGTTTTTGCTTCAATTGAAAATATCCTCATCATCATTTATCAGCCTCTGCTGAACACAGGCCTCTTCTTTTCATCTCCATTCATTTCTGTCCTGTGCCATCTGCAGCCAGTTACCAACTAATCTCTTTATATCATCCGTCCATCGAGTTTCTGCATTTGTTTCTAGTACTGTCTCTAAGCCGCCATTCCAGTACTTTTTTGGTCCATCTACAATCATCAGCAACGAGGCCTGCCCACTGCCACTTCAGACGTGAAATTCTTCCAATTATTTCGCAAACTTTTGTTTGATGTCTTATTCACAAATTTGTTTTTCGATCCAAAAGTGTAACGCCAATCAACGCTCTATCTATAGATCTTTGAGCAATTCGTAATTTTTCCACATAATTTCGAGTGAGGTGAGTGTGTCAGCACCATAGGTGAAGATTAGATAGACACATTGAGCAAATACCTTTCTCTTGAGAAAGGTGAGGAAAGCACATTTAAAAATGTGCCTCAGATTTCCAAAAGCTGCCCATTCCAAACTAATTCCTCTATTAATCTCTTTTGGTTGTCCCGGCCGATAGTGATTTTGTGTCCCAGGTATTTATAGTGAGACACTTGATCAACTGGACTCAAGATGGACAAATTACAACTCGGCACTAAATTTGTCCTTATTTTTATCTTATTTATGTTGTTTTTCTATCTCATCGGCTTCACTATTTAATTCTTTCATCATTTGGTCCATTTCTCCTAAGTCGTCTATAAAAAAATCAGCTGTGGCCATCACAGTACTGACCGCCATCACAAACTACTTGTTTATGTATATTTCAGTCGAGTATCTCTTGATTCTAGCAGCTCAGTAGAAATAACTTGACCTAATATTTTCTAACAGAGATATTATTTATCATAACCATGGAAACGTTACATATAAGTAGGAATAAATAAAAACTTAAAAAAATTTCGAAAAATTTTACAACATTTTTTCGGAATTTTTCGTTTTATCAAAAAACGTCTCAAATATAAGTTATTAGCTATAGTATTTCTAGTAACTTTTGTTAAATAAATTTTTTCGAAATATTTTTCTGTTGTGAAATATTCGCAAAAATCTTAAAATCGACACAAGTAAACTCCCATTTTTAGTCAACCGATTTTTACCAAAAGTTAATCAACTCGTGCCATTGATGGCAGAAGCTTAAATATGAAGTTTCATAAAAATCCTTTCAGCCGAATTTGCTCTGCACGTGTACACAGACAGACGGACAAACAGACGGTCTGACAGACACACAAACAGACGGACAGACAGACCGACTGACATCATTCTGAAAATAGTCAAAACGTTATGTAGGGACCTCAATTCGTGGAGATCTATCGAAATTTCGAAACGTCAAAATTGGCATAATCACAATACCTCCCTTATATATGTTGGCGGTCGGTAAAAAATATATCCTATTAGTTAGACACAAAGTTGCTGAAAATTTTGATGTTTAAATTGTTATTAATTTTATTTGAGATTATTAGTTTTGTGTAAGAAACAAGGGAGAACTATATAGTTGTGTGCAACCTTAAAACAGAAATAACCTCCTTATTTTCCTAGAATAACTTAACTTTGTTTCACCAATTTTGTACCTGTGCTTCCTTGAGTACTTCTGTCATTCTATTTTATTTCATCCTATATTACACTTTGAAAATGACAACATTGTAGTCGAAATGTACATCACTGTTCTCAATAAGCTGTAAAGTGAAGAATTTAGAATATTTTTATATTTTTACTTGCCCGACCTTAATATATAAGGGGCAAGTATTGTAATCGCGAAAATTTTCGATGTCGAGATTTTGACGGATGACCACGTTTCATGATCCAGGGAATCCAAAAAACCTATTTTCGAAGTGCCGTCCGTATGTGTGTGTGTGTGTGTGTGTGTGTGTGTGTGTGTGTCTGTCTGTCTGTCTGTGTGTATACAGGATAACTCAAAAACGGTTTAACTTAAAGAGTTCGTTCTGGTACTAAAAAATTTTCCTATTAAATAGGAAGAACCCTATTGTTTTTTATGAAAATCGGTTGACTAGAAATGGGAGTTTACTCGTGTGGATATTAATATTTTTGCGAATATTTAGGAACAGAAAAATATTTCGAAAAAATTTATTGAACAAAAGTTACTATAAATGCAATAACTAATAACTTTTATTTGAGACGTTTTTTGATAAAACGAAAAATTTCGAAAATTTTTTGTAAAATTATTTAAAATTTTTCTAAGTCTCAATTTTTTCATACTTATATGTAACGTTTCCATGGTCATGATAATTAATTCGTAACTAGTAAAGCAAGCCTTGGACAAAAATTTGTATAGAACATAATTTGATGTATTTTTGAAGATTTATCTAAATATTTAAAAAAAATTTTTTTTTTTTTAGTTTATTTTTTTTTAAATATTTTTTTTATGGGAGGGCAAGTCTAGCGGAGGTTTCCTTTCGCCACTGGTTTTATGTACACTTTCCTTCACGTTTCTCAATTATTATATTCCTTTCTATCAATTTCTAAAATTTCTATCAATTACTATAATTTTTCACGACTTTTGTATATTAAAAATTATTACGAATTTGTAGTATTACTTACTTTTGTAAATCAATATTCTTAGGAACACTAACGAAAACATTTCACTAGGGTTTTAAATCTAAACACTTATAATTGTAAGTCGCTTACAATGTTCAACGCATATTTTACCATTCACAGCGCTTATTGTTTTAGAAAACATATTTTACAAACTACTTAACCTTGTAAACTACACACATATTCCTATATTGTTAAAAACTAATCTTCAAACTCCACAAATAAATTCTCAGCGTAACCATTTAACACAGATCATTAAAGTCAAGTACGATATCTTGAAATCACAGTTTCTGCACAATAAATCAAAACATAGCCAACTGTAAGTAACTAATAATTATTACAGCCTCAAACACCAGAATATTAACTTACGAACTGTAAATCTCCTTTTCACTTTCCAGTAAACGTAATGTTGGCAAAAGCTGTAAAGATAACGTTAAGGTATCGTATCGCGAATTCTTTGCTTCGAGGCATATAGTTGTGTGGCATTATAGTATATGGCTGCGAGGTTAAATGTACGACAGATTCGTCTTGTTTTATGTTTTGCGTGCTATGCTAATCGAGTTTTATGACAGTCACCTATGTTGGGTATGTTCTTGGACCGGAGTTAACTTATTGCCATGCAAGACATGACCACCGCGGGTGACGTTAAATCAAATGTCAAGTAATGACTTCACAGACGCTTCCATTAATTAAATTTTAATATTGATCAACAAGTTAACTTAAGTTTTTTAATTTATTTTGTATTGCATAAAACAACATTGCTTACTTTCTGACACTTTTACGCAAGTACTTGTTTGTCTGGATAACTAATATAAACTAAGAAAAAGGAGGAAGTGGTAGCGAAAAGGGAGGGAATGGGATAGCGAGTGAGTGAGTGATAGATGTAACAAATAGGTGATTATACACAAATATATTCCTAAAGGATTAAAAGCACACCTAGTATTAGGTCGTCAAGGATGAAATTTGTATGTATCCATATTGTCTATACACTTTTGCCATTTAAGCGGCAGGTTGTTCAGGCCGGTGGTATAAAACCCTGGCGGACGAGAGAATGAATTCCTGGAAGGCCAGTTTGTCGGACAGCATTGTTGGAATTAAACTGTATTCCTATTAAAAAGTTGTCCAAATTGCGGAAGAAGTGGTAGTCAGTGAGGGCTAGGTCTGGTGAGTATGACGAATGATGAAGAAGATCCAACTCCAAATCCGGTAGTTTTACCACAGTCATTTGTGCAGTGTGTGGTTTAGCGTTATCATGCAATAAGATCTGTATCAGGAATCGATCCGTTGACCAATCTAGGCTGTTTTTTTTTTTGAGTTTTTGCATCATTCGTCCAGTTGGTTGCAGTATATTTCTGATGTGATCGTTGAGCCAGGTTTTTTTTGTTTACTTTATAAGTTACCTGTACGAAATTTCGCGAACCAATTTGATATTGTCTGCTGCATAGTAACACTAAAGCCAAATACACTATTAATGTTTCGCGCATTCTGCGATGCCGTAGTTCCACGTAAGAACTTATACTAAATAATAGTGCGAATTTCCGACCGTTCCATTTTCAACAAAAATAATTTTTAAAAAAAGTTTTTGATATTTTTTAGAGCAGACAATTATTTCTTTAAACAGGAGAGATGTTTACCTTTCCAACAAAAAAAAAAAACAGAATGGTAAAATATTATGCCAATTTCAAATAATAAGCTGTTAAAGTTGGCAATATTATTAACTACAAATTTCATCCTTGACAACCTGATATTTATAAATTTGTTAAAAACTTATGACAGTTTGTCCAGTATGAAAATCGAAAACGAAAAAAATGGCAGTTCCCAAATAGCGAAATTCTGCGTATTCTGCTTTGACTGATACGCAGAATTTCGCTACTTGGGAACTGCCATATCAGATACAGTGGAAGGTAGATGCAGACAGAGATGATAAGATCATAAGACGGAAGAGAGCAACTCAAGCACTAAATATGGAATGAGATGTATAAAATGATTTTTTGTTTCTTTTTTCAGGGGGTTACGTACGGCACAATTTGGTGTACACTTCGCAGGACAATAACACGCGAACGTGTCGACCGATTTTAGTGAAGTAAACTTTAAATTGCTCGTTGAACTCATTTGAACTATCAAAGGATGTAATTTTGGAAGAATTGTGGAAGTTATGAATGCATTTGTACGAAAAGTTGGGCTTCAAAATCAAAATGTCACAATATATGGGTTAAAAGTACAAGCAAAAATCGATCCAACGATCAAAATCGAATAGATCAGATCCTGAAGAATCAAAAATGTTCAAAACACTAGTGCGGAAAGGTGTAGGGCTTACAGACATCACATAGGAGCTGACGCCGCAAAACCAAAAATGAAGGACGTAGTTACGAGTAGATATGGGGGCGACTTGGACCACCAAATAGACAGTGCCCCCTAAGTTAGGTGAGTGACAATTTCTGGAACTAGATGATGACGTCAGAGCGGAAGTGCGTCACAGATAAGGATGACGAGGTGTAATTTGAATCCTGACGAAGTGTAATTTGATCAGTTGTTTTTTCCGGTGTGTAATTTGAATCATGACGATGTTTAATTTGATCAGTTTTTTCTTCCGGTGTGTAATTTAAAGCCTGACGAGATGCAATTTGAATCCTCAGGAAATCCTGACGAGGTGTAATTTGGATCCTGACGAGGTGTAATTTGGATCCTGACGAGGGTAATTTGAATCCTCCGGAAATCCTGACGATGTATAATTTGAATCCTGGCGAGGTGTAATTTGAATCCCAATAAGAATTGGGTGTTTTATATTTTTGGGTTCGTCACGATATGATATTATTTTTGGCCGGCATTTATCTGCACACAAATTACACCTCGCCATACTTATCTGTGACGTACTCCCGCTCTGACGCCATCCTCTAGTTCCAGAAATTGCCACTTGCCTAACTTAGGGGGCGCTGTCTGTCTAGCGGTACAAATCACCCCCATACCTACTCAGAGTTAGACCAGTGATTGAGCTCAATAAGTTACTGAGTTAAATGAATTCAGCGCAGTGATAGATTAATTCAGTTGAGTAAATACCTGGACAAGTCTGTACTGCACAGTGCTATACCGGGAAAAATTAAATGTTGTATAATTGTAGTG
Organism: Liopterus haemorrhoidalis; assembly: GCA_963971575.1. Taxonomy (NCBI): domain Eukaryota; kingdom Metazoa; phylum Arthropoda; class Insecta; order Coleoptera; family Dytiscidae; genus Liopterus; species Liopterus haemorrhoidalis. The sequence continues at coordinate 38,020,116 of OZ020611.1, read as the reverse complement.
ACTAACGGTATTGATTGTTTAAGGGTTATGTTTGTAAGTTAATTAGTGTATAAGTATTTTAATAAATACACAAAATCACAACAAAATTCGTCTAACAATTTTTTGTTACCTTGTAACAATATCAATGAACTGTCAACAATTCTGCATTTCGAAAGCAAAAATGTTTTGTATAAAATGATTTGATAATGTGCGTTATAGTATGCGCCCGGCGACATCAAAAGTCCACGGTCACACAGAGAGAAGATGAACTCTCACCCCGCGAGAAGACGGGCGATCCCAGCTGAAGATGGGCGAGTGCACGGTATTGCAGTCTCATCTGCCTGTCGACTCTGCGTGTCTCTATCTGTCCTGTGATGATGCTGCGATGCCGCGCTTTGTTAATGGTTCATGGAACACTGAATTACCATGTAGATGCTTTGTATTTTTATAATGTAGACTGTTTCATTCATATTTTCCCAGGCGGAACAACACTGTTCTTCACATCTACTACTATGTAATGCTATGTAATGGTGAAGAAAATTTAAAATTAAAAATTATGCTGACCGGCGAATCGTAGTGGTAACACACGTGCTCTGCGCTGCTAAGGTCTTGGGTTTTAATCCTATTCAGGCTTGGAATTTTCAACACAAATAATTACAATTCTCCTGGATAATTGCCTAAATAGCAAAGGCCATAAACGGAAAATAAAAAAAAAATAATAATAATAATAAAATAAAATTGTATAAATAGATTATTTGACAGTATTAAATGGTTTGGATAAGTATTAATTTTTTGGAGTATTGGTCTAATAAAACTACGTTCTTTTCTTGTCAAATAGTTAAAACATATTTTATTGGCTTACTAGTTTCGATTCTCCCTGAATCATTTTCAAAGCCTAAAAGAAAATAAATTACAAAATTAGTACATCGGATTTTTTACAGGAACAATGTTTAAAAAAATATATACTATATAAAATAAACTTACTTGCAAATATAAAAAGTATATAAAAATTGTTAATAAAATGTTAAAAAAATAAATAGATAAATAGTTAAAAAAATAAATAAATTAATAGTTAAAAAAATAAAATCAATAGTTAAAATACAACATTGAATATGTTTCAATTTAACGGACATTTTTTAAATCTTCCTACTTGTTTAGACCGTTTAGTGTACATGTCGACTAAATGAATATTAATATTTTTAAAAAATATAATGAATTTCCAAATGAAATCAGTTACAAGATCAATAAATGGCGTTATTAATTGTTTTTTTATTAAATTATAATATATTTTACTTAAATTTTCTGGCAGTTTTCGCATTTATGTTGTTTTTATCTTTTTTTATATAAATCATTTCTAATAGGAGTCGTTTTGTTAAATTTTTTTCGGTGTTTAGAATTTTAGCATGGGGAAAATCAAATTCATGTTTTAAATTATTAGCATGTTCTACTATTGAATTATTACTTCTATTATTGTCTATTTTATTTTTGATAATATTATTTTCGTGTTTTTTTAGTCTGGTTTTTAAATATCTTTTACTCTGACCAACATATTTAGCTTCACAATTTTTACACGGTATACAATATACTACTATAATATTAAATTTTAATTCTTTTTTATCCCTGTGTTTTTAACTATTTATCTATTTATTTTTTTTAACATTTTATTAACAATTTTTATATACTTTTTATATTTGCAAGTAAGTTTATTTTAAATATATTTTTTTTAAACATTGTTTCTGTATAAAATAAAAAAAATCGATGTAATAATTTTGTAATTCAATTTCTTTTAGGCTTTGAAAATGATTCAGAGAGAATCGAAACTAGTAAGCAAATAAAATATGTTTTAACTATTTGACAAGAAAAGAACGTAGTTTTATTAGACCGATACTCCAAAAAATTAATACTTATCCAAACAATAAAATAAAAATTTTGTATTGTGGGAATTTTCGGATTTCGTAGGTATATAATAAATGGGTTTCAGACCACATGCCTGACAGATACTTGCCCGATGGACATTTGCCAAGCACGACACTTTCCCAACAAAATGCACACACTAATTAATAAATAAATATTAATATTAATAAATTCAATATTAATTACATTTATGTTTATATATTTAGTATGTCTTAATTTAATTTTATATTTTTAATTACTTATATTTTAAAATACAACATACAAAAATGTAATGTTGTTGTATTGTGTGTAGATTTTTGCCACTAATATGTCTATGTATGTCACTAGTTTTTCTTATTCGATATGAGTTTATAAAATATGTTAATACATCTTAAACTGAGGATGAGAATTAAACCGCTCAAGATTTTAGTTTCCGGATGTTGCTCCTCGTAAATCCTCAAATATTCAGTCTATTGAAAAAATGCATTAAATAAAAAATTTACTATTTTTTTTAAATTTTTAAAATTTAAATAAATTTTTTTTGTCATAAATGTTTTATCATAGGTTTTAGTTTCGTCAGTAGTAAGTGACATATATCAATAGTTTTTTAGTTGTCATCTCTTCTAACCCCCTCTTAGAATAAAAATATTGAGATGTAATATAATCTATGTCTAAATCTTGATTCTACTCTATCATCGTACCAAATTACTTAGCCGTTTTTGTGTGAATCTGATACAAAAAACAGGCACGAATTGATTTTTTGTTTTTGCTGATATCGCCTTAGAATTATCTGAAATGCGTAGAAGCTAAGTATGAGGATACAAAATACAAACGAAAAAAAAACAGAAATTGCATTTAATTAGTTATTTATATAGATTTAGCCTCAATCTCAGCCAGTTTTCAATCTCAGTCAGTTTTCAAAGGGCGGTGAAAATTCATTTTATTCGACTGTCTATAATTAGTGGGTTACAGAACATTAGCAAATTGATGTATTTTCAGCTTTTAATTTTAAACAGGTCCTTTCTAATTGGAATATATTTCTCAAAGTAAAATTTTACAACGGTAAACGGATATTTTTTTCATGAAGGTGGTTTCAAAATATTCACTACATCAAGCAAATAAATATTATTAGTCATTCCTTTGTACTTGCGACCGTTTCATATAATAAGTAAATCAGGTCGCGTTTCCAAAGAAGCTAGTTGATTCATGTCTATTTTGTAATAGTAAACTTTAAAACTTTTAAATTCACTACGAAGAATTACGTGCAAATATGGAATATTACCATTCTTGTTTTCATTTCTAAGTAATACAAATCAGTACTTGTATACAAATTAATTTCTAGATCAGGAACCTCTAAACATTTCAAAGGCATTTTCGTGAAGATTATATCACAGGTGACGTAATCGATATATGTCTCCACATACATCATTTTATGCCTGTCTAAAGGCTGATGCAGACCAAAATTAACAGTTTGCGAACAGTTAGAAAGCTGTTGGAGAGCTATTCGCAATCAGTTCGCGAGCTCATCATCCACACCAAAATTTGTGAATAATGAAGTCATGTTCGCCATATAGTTAGATCCATGTAGCTTAGTTCGAAATTCAGAATATGTGTAGCAAAATGTGGATGTCATCTAGTGAAATAAATGATGTTTATTAATTGTGCTAGTATCGCGGTAATGAAATCGATCGAGAAAAAGAAAAGATTGTTTTTCTTAAATTTTATGTATATTTATTGATATAGGTTTATTTATTTTTTTTTAATTACTAGTAGTGTACCAAATTATGTATTAATGGATGGGGCATTTGGAAGAAAGGTAACTTTTAAAAATTTATTTTGATGCGATTTTATCGAATATACACCAACATTCTTTGTCCACTCTATAAGCCGGCTAGATTAATCTAAACAACAGATTAAATTATGTATAATTAACAGTACTGTAAGCCGGATTAGTATAACTTTTAACAATTTTTTCGAAATATATGAACAATATATTAATGTGCTTTATGGCGTATCAAATAGAAGCTAATGGAAGTTAAAAAGCTAAGTACATACCGTATTTTTCGGACCATAAGACACACCGGTTATGACACAATCCAATTTATGATACAATCTTAAAAAAAGAAAAAATATTTATTATTACTATAACTTTTACCACCAACATTCTGTTCATCTTCACTCTCTGCACTATCACTCATCTCGTTAATGTCACTGTTCGTATTATTTTCGTCTGAACTATTGTTGTCAATCTATTCAAAAACCAAGTCGTCTTCGATACTATCCAATGCGTTGCTTATACCGCATTTCTTAAAAGATTTTATAATCGTCTTTTCTTTTACAGCTTCCAATGCATTTTTTACCCAGATACTTCTGAATCTTCATTGTCTGTTTCATACACTTGTTGCTAACATCGTGATTTGGCCTTATCATCCGTTTGTTCCACTCTTCCCGCATAAAATTATTAAATGGTTTATTAATCGACACATCAAAGGTGGTTGACTTGTAAGCCCTCCAGAAATGACAGCTAATTCAGTATTCATTTGTATTATATTTTCTTGGTTGATTCTGTTTTATGCGCTCTGAATTGATTTCAAACTAACATCACACACTTTTTAAACGTACCTATACATTCAGACCATAAGATGCACCCCAATTTTAAAACGATTTTTCTGCGTAAAAAGGTGCGTCTTATGGTCCGAAAAATACGGTAATTAAAAAGTAAATTAAAGATCAAAAAGTAATTTTTAGGAAACTCTTAGAGCAAAAATATTTTGATTCGATTCAACGGTTTCGAATATTATAAAAATTAAAACAATGCCCATCGATGTGAACCAAAATAGTAAAGACTTAATTTTTAATTATAATAGGCTGGTTACTATGCACTTGGACCTCTGTACAATATATAGTAAATTTACTTTAGAAACAGCACGAATAGGCCGTACTGAACTATAGAAAAATAATGTAGGGTGATATGAAACAAAAAAAAAAAAAAAAAAACACATTCAAACACTGTACAAACAGCCGAGTACATCACAAAAATGAATGACGGGTAAAGTGAAGAGGTCACGCGGCAAGAGCAAAATAATATAGAATGTGGGAAGAACAAAAAATTCATAAGCCCGTATGTAATCGTCACAAAACAGACAAAAATTAATGAGAGATCAACAGAAATTCTAGAAAGGATTAACAGGAAAATTCCTAGCACAGAATAAATCAATATGTCCAGGGTCGCCAACAGACTAGATCGCGCCCTGAGGCAAAAAAAAGCCGCCACGTGTGGATTTTCAGGTTGTGCACCTCGCACGAACAGCTTTATAAAAATGCGACATTTAGGGTCATATTTTGAGGATATTATAACTCAAAAAGCAAAAGCATGCTTCTCATTAAACCTAGCTGTATTAGCAAAGAGTCTCACACTTTATATAAAAAATATGAATTCTAGTTTTTAGAAAGACAATGAAAATTACTACTAATTTATAAACTCTTACTTTTCTATCGTATTTATAAAAGGAAAAAGTTTGCAGTAATTTAATGTTTTTTTTTTTGTATTTAAAGTTATATTTAAAAAAAATCCAGTAAAAGGGTTCCGTAATTTTTTGAACAGTGCATTGGGGTTCCGTGACAAAATAAGTTTGGGAACCACTGTATTATACTATAAAAAAAAATTATAAAAGTAAGAAAAAATTCTCCAATTACTATTTGTTTTACAAGAGAAACATTTAAATCTTAAAACAATTACATTAATTATATAATGGTAAATAAAACCTCGCTCTACGACAGTGGCGGCGCTAGCGGGGGGTCCCGGGGGGGGAGGGCGCCCTAAAAGTTTCTCTGGCCCCCAGTTGGCCCCCTAGAATTGTTTTAAAAAAATATATTTTAGAAATGAGGACCTTTTTAGGTCATTACTATTTTCATATGTAAACGATAAAAAAATATTTCCTGGCCCCCCCAAATATTACTCAAAATTTTTTGCCCCCCCCCCTAGATTTTAAGAGCTAGCGCCGCCACTGCTCTACGAGGATGTTGCACAATAAAGCTACTTAAAGGTGTTCTAAATTTATTTTGTGTGCTATGTCCGCCTCCATCGATATAGTTGCTAAATCAACTTTCTTGGGTCATTGCTGTTCGCAAATAATTTTCAATCAGAATAAGTATGGAAAAACTTTAAACATTTTATATAAAAATATTACAAATAATACTTCGCACTTGTAAACGGTACTAAAAGTGACGACTTATGAGAAGACTTTGCAAAAGTAATACATAAATATTAATAAAATATCTTGCAACTACTGATATATTGAATATCGGGAAAGGAGATACCACATAACTGAGCAAGATTAAAGATTTGTTTCAGTGAAGCTGAGCGAGATGAAAAATTTGTATAAGTGAAGCCAGCCAAAAGTTTACCCGACTGACCTTGTTGGATATTTGGAAATATGGAAAACTTCACGAATCATGCAAATATCTCGTAAAAAGTGAACAGAACAGATAACAGAAAATCTGTAGTGTGTTGGTATAGAGAGATACATGGAAAGACTGCCTCTTAACAAACAAAAATTGAAGATGTGAGACACACAATGAGAGATAATTTTCAAAAGAAAATTATTTCAAATCTGAATTAAAAGTGAAAACAGAACATTTTGATAAGCACTGCTCAAGCATGTACTTAAGTGTCGGCTATAGTTTTCTTTTCATCAAATACAGATAGAAACACTTAAAAATGATATCCAAACCAGTGCAGAATTCCCGCGGGATCATAAATACAACAAAAACAGAAAACCGTCATGAGTAGAGTTCATTACGGCCTCATGTCTGTCGCCATTATTTCTATAAAAAGAAGGAATCTATAACATATTAATGAGCTATCTATCTTTGCGGGCAATGAGGCAAGAGGTAGTCGTACAGTGAGGCATGGAGAGCAGTGAAACAATGTTCTGCTATCATTATACAGTCACATGTGTTAAACGCGGTATTCTAGTCACGTATGTTAGTTAGACGCACATCCTTATGAATACCGCCGCGGTTCTTACATTTATGTCCCTCCCTCGCACAGTTGAGATGTTGGACATTACATATGCTTGCTGCTGCCGAAGCACTGCTAAGCAATTTAAATTAACAAGACACGCTTGCCTAATACTACTGTTTGTGACTCAACTAAATGGCAACCTCTTTATAACTATTCCTAATAACGTTAACACAATTAAATTAAGATGTGACGTATAAATTCAGGAAAAACTGACCCCTCTCATCTTGAATATCTTATTATTTCGGAGATTTCATATGGAAATTAAGTATGGCATTCTTTGCCTAACTTGGTCTTTGTCTCAAAATAGTGAAGAAATACTGGCCGTTACTCAAAGAAAAGTAGAAAGATCCATACTCGGAAAACTCCAAAGAAGTAAAAGAGACAAAATACCAAATAGTTAAATTCGTAAAAAAACTGGTGCTAGAGATATTATATATAAGCAAGCCTGTAGCTGCAAACGTTAAATCGTCTGTACCTGCTACTTGACCGCTGAGCAAAGGCACGGACGTGAGTTCATTCCTGCTTATGTCAAATAATTTGTGTAAAAATATTTACAAATGACAGGTTCTGCTTAGCCGTTCGCAACCGGCTTTAAACTGTAGGTGCCTTTCTGTGTACGCTAAAAAATGGACGTGATATTACTCCTGAATGTGTACATAGATTGAAAACATGGTCACGAAACCTGGAAACAGGAGGCCTTGGCTCATTTCGGGCTGTCGCGCCAATGATGATGATGAGAGATATTACAGACTAATGTAGAACCGGTGGGTGAAGACAACTTTATGGTCGCCAATACATCTGACGAGATCACGGGGACGACAAAAGATAAGATGAAGAAACATCATTAAAATAGCTGGTGCTCTTTGTGCCCAGGATCGCTCAAGACAGGACAAAATGGAAAGACATGGAAGGGGCTTTTTCCCAAAGATAGGGATATTTTTAGGCTAGTTATTATTATTAATATGGTATTCATTGTGTATGTAAGGTATACAATCTATTAACTTAAATATATAACTGGCAATTATGTAACAGTAAATTTTTCTGAGGGGAACTAGCCATCATTACTGTTCTTCAAAAATTTTAACGCACTAATTTAATATACAAATTATGAACTGAGGAATCCAAAAATGTACTTTGCACAATTTAGTCTCTCACTCTATCAATCTGTCCGTCTAGCAGTCTATAAGTATATATGTCGCTATGATAGTTTAGTAAGGTCGTTATGTTAGTCTGATCATTTGGCAGCCTTTCGTTTTATCGATATGGTGGTCTGTTGGCCGGTAGATTTCTCAGTCTGTTAGTGCGTTATTGTCAATCTGACGATTTTTCAATGTATAGAACTACCTGGCAGCCTGTTGGTATGGCAGTCTTACGACGTGTCGATGTAGTGGTTTGTTGATCTGTAGATGTATCGGTGTGTATTTGTTCGTCTGTTGATGTGTCCATTTATTAGTCTTTTGTGTTGGTCTGGCTGCCCGTTAGTATCTCGGTTCTTCGATCTGTCAGTCATTCAATCTTTCGAACTCTCGTTTTATCAGTGATTTTCGAAAGTAGCCAAATGATTTGGCTCATATTTTATATAAAAACTATAAAGTATTAACGTAAAACACATTATTATAGTTCTTAAAATTCATGGTTATGTTGAATAATTAAAAAATAAATAAATAAATGTTCTGTGCTTAGTGTTTCTTCTCGAGAATTCTTTCTTAAGAATTTCTCCAGAAAAGGTTATAATTTTCATTTTTCATTTCTACAGAAATGTAAAATTTTCTCGACGCATAATAATCGCATTGTATAAAAAATATAATGTTTATTGAGTCACTGAATATAAATTAATTTTAATAAAATTTGTATCATGTCTCTGTAACTGTGGCAACAGATAAGAAGCGATTTATAATATTCAGCTAATTAGCATTTATTGTTACAGTATTTTATTTTAATTTATTGTATTATTTATTATAATCAATTACATTTCATTTTTTGTTTAGTTTAAAACTGTTATGCAAAAGATTACCTACAAGTTAAATAAAATAATTATAACTATTATTATTAATTTCTTAAATTTTTGAAAATTTCTCTATACATATGTATTTTTAATTAACATGCAATTACGTGCCGTTTTCATAATCATTTTTTAAGCCCAATTATACATTTATTCTAATGTTATTTAAATGAATACTTTAGTACCTACTTTCAATATTAAAAAAATATATATATTCTAACAATTATTACTCGAGATATCTCGAGAAAACAAGTCTAATTTTTCATTTCTCGAGAAATGAAAAATGTCGAGAAATCAGAAACACTATCTGTGCTCTTTTGCGTGATAATAAATCGATTTGTCAGTCTATCAGCCTTTCAGTCTATTGATCTGTCAGTCTGAAGTCTGTTGGCTATGATTCTGAAGTCTGTTAGCTATGATTTTGGCAATTTTTCTACAGTTAAAAACATCCCATTATATAAAAATTTGCTGTAAAATGTACAGTTTATTTCTAATTTTATTTCAGATTGTTAGTTCTGTAAAACAAACTTATAATCCGTAGGGGTGTCTGTACCGTTAAGAAAGCTTCTCATAAAAGTGTTAATATGTCGATCTTATATGTGATATCGATCAAATATATACACATGGTTGAAGACATTTTATTATTATTTTAAATCTAAATCAAGAGAGGAAAAATAATAAAAAATGCCATACTTGCTAAAGAGTGATTTTTTTTCTAAATTAAATTTTTCAATTAGAAAATCTTATCTAGAAATATTCTTGAATGAGTCTAGTACTTTATATTATTTCCACATAATGTCAACTAATCCTTGTATATTGTTGATATATAATTTCGTGAATCATTTTTTAATGACAATAGTTCTTGACCGCCTTAATGGTCCATCTAATCCCAGCACATAACCTCAATCTAGTTACTGAATAATTTATCAAGTTAACACTCGCAGTTCGGGTATGCGTGTAAGTTTATATTTCATAATGAACTTAGATTAATGATGCTATTTATGTCACATTTAAGACTTCACTACTATTATTGGAAGCTAACTACACCTCAGTGGCGGAGCATGCACAAATTGTGCAGTAAGGTTAATTCATTTAAAAAATAATTTATGCAAAAGACTGTATTTCAGTTCCTGTCAGCATCGGGAGATTCCCGATTAACCCCGATTAAACTGCTATATGAACGGGGTATTTACTGTTTTATGACTGAAGAAACTGAGGCCTACTAAGGAAAATAAACAGATTTAAAAAACATGGATTATATAGTCTGTATAATAAGATACACATGCTTATAGCTCAGGATCAGGTATATGCACAAATAATAAACAGGCTCAGACATGATAAGAACATCAAGACCTAATACACCCGATAATAAAAATTGTTTAGTTACTGTTTTGTCTTTCAGTATTGCGGTTGTGTAATAATGAGTGCTATTTATGCAAAACGTTTTGAAGAAATATTTTTATGTACCCACCCAAAAGGGCCAAAAATGTCCTTATCAAATGCAGAAAAATATATGGACAAGTCAGTACACTTTGTGAAGTATTGGGTGAAATATTATAAAATTAATAAAAATGATTACGACTAACCTAATCGTGGATTAAAAAAAGTGACCACTAAAAAACAAGATAAAGTGATTTTTAACGTATTTAAAAATAATCCTATGTTATCTTTACGTAAATATCAGGCAATTTTGTCAATATAGCACATTAAGTTAAGTCTAATGACCCTGAGAAGCCGTTTAATTGAAAATGGTATTAAATTCAGGAGCACCAAACAGAAACCATTGTTATCGGTGAAACATATCGAAAAACGACTCGCTTGGGCCAAGGAAAATTTAGACCAAGATTGGAGTGATGTGGTTTTCTCTTATGAATCTAGTTTTTATATAAGGGGTAAATAAAATATAAGCTTCGAACAAAAAACGTTCAAAATTTGAAACAGCTAACTCGTGAAATACGACAGATATGGAGATCACTGCTAAAGTATGCTGAAAAGTTGGTAGAAAGTGTATCGAAAATATCCCAAGCAATAATTGATAATAATGGACATTTGACCAATTATTAGGTAGTGGCGTAATAAAATAGTAAATTTTTTAATTATTTATAGTTTTTCCTTTTCTCTCTTATAGTTCGCCAAAAATCAACAAGGACGTCGTAATATACAGACTGTATGTAAATAAAACAATTCACTTGCGTGCTGGAACATATATTTAAAACCCTCCCTTAGCAGTCAAAGATCACCATAAATAGAGCTAAATTAAATCATTTGCGATTTTCAGACGACGTAGTTTTAACATCGAAATGTATCCATGCAACCAGAAATATGATTTGGCAATTCATGAAAGCATTTGAACATGTAGGTTTAAAAATTAATCTAAATAAAATTAAATTCACGATGAAAAGTAATAAGCAATAATATTAAATATATTCCTATAAATGATCATGAAGACACAACAGGTTGAGACAACCAAATCAGCGAAACTATAAAAAGAATATCTCTAGGTTGGACAGCTTTCAATTGTTTTTATAACGTTTTTAAAGGCAGTACACCTTTAATACTGAAAAGAACAACATATGAAATGTGCGTATTGCTTTTCATGAGTTAAGCTGCTGAAACCCGGACTTTGCCGGTTTCTGCTCAAATATTTCAGAATGCACAGAAATCAAAGGTCAATGAAATGGATATGTGCAGGGCATATAGCCCGTTAGGGCGAGAATATAAGGACCAAAATAGTGTTTCACTCGAGACCGTGGCAAGAGAAAACAAATAAAGGAAGACTATCCATTCGCTGGCTTAATTATAATAGCCAGAAAACGGAATGTAGGAGGCACAGGACCGCAAAATCTGGATTTTCTTAAAGAAGGGCGTTAAGATTAATTTTTACGGTTTTGTAGGCATGACCAAAAATTCTTATAACGTCACTCATGTGTCTGTCTGCTCGGTAGAAATTGTGGCCAAATGGCTGAACAAAGAAATTGTAATTTGTCATGCTGCTTGTACTACTCTTTGACCCACATATAGGAAAACTATAGAGTTAAAAAAAAACACACACACAGCGGGGAAAATAATACCCCTTAATGCATACATAACTTTTATTTTTGAAAAATCTAATATTTTTGTAGAATTTTCGCCAAAGATATGTCAAAAAACTTTTGTCCCCCACCTTATCCTCTGTTGGTTCATATGAAAAGTCCGAGAGTGAAGCAGTTAGGTGGTATTTTAAATACATAACTCATTTTATGCAACATTTCGTAGAAAAAATAATTCTGGATTTACTAAGTTAAGATATATTAGGTTAGGATAAACTTTAGATTGTAGTTTTATTAAATTCTTCAATGTATTATCTAAAAAACTTCATATGTATAATGTATACAACACACAAGAAATACTGTACAAAAAATAATAAATAATAGGTTTCCAACGCCCAGATAGGGATAAGGGATAGAGAAGGTAAGTTCTTCGTTTCTAGACCGCAAAAAATAATTAAAGAAATTTATTAACTAACATTTACTATCTGCTCTAAATTATGTCAAACGTCCATGCTTGCGAACATCTAAATTTCCTCAAACGCGTCCCACTGAAATTGGCGAATTCCTTTCTGTTCGCGACAAAAACTGATATAGAGCGAATAAGGTCGAGCACTTTGTGACCCTCTCGAATTGTGCGCGTGATCCCGTCTAAACTAGACAAAAATGTTACATTACGCCGTACATTACAGAATCGACTTGCTAATCTAAACCCAGCTTTACAATCCCGCTGTAAAGCTTACACCGCATGAAGTAGAAACGGATTTTAATTCGCTCTTGCCTTATTTCTTAATGTATGATATCCTAACTTGTCCTACACCACTGCTGTATCTATATTTATTAGAAGCTATACATACACATGAATACATTTAAAATATCTCATCCTTACCGTCTAGTCAAGAAGATTAAGATTATTAATTAATATCCTCTTGTTTTAATCTTCAATGTCAGGAGGGAAGGGATATTAATGATTCGAAGTGAAGTAATTTTGATAGGTGCTTCATGGAGCCGAGAGCGTGTCAGCACGTCAGGTGATAAGTAAGTGAAGGGTCAAATAACACCGTCATTTTATAAATAGAAATTAATCTTGTGCTGACAATTTATTATGGATGAGTAAACGTGTTTTCGTGATTTTATTACCGAGTATATTTTTCGTTAAATGTTTGTAATATTTTTATGTATTTTTCTAGTAAAGTTGTAATTTTTCAAAAGTGTCGAGAGACGGGGATAAGCGGTACAAATTACCGGGGCCGGGACAAATTGAAGGGCCCGGGACTGGATTATTTTTTACAAATCACCAATTTTATTATATGTAAATTACATAATTTCTTCGTCGATAAAAGCCTCGTTTATAATAGATCTGTAGCAGAAGTGCATTAAGATGAATCACTGGGATATTATTTTTCTGTTTATTATTATTATTATTATTATTATTATAAACAGATGTTCACATTATAAACAGAACAAAGATACTGCATTGATTCATTTTTATACCCTTGCAATGTACTTGGGCTATTGATCTATTATAAACGAGTTTTAATACGTAATATTAATTGCAATACAGTATTTATAGTTCTGGGCCCCGGTCTCGATTTGATTGCACACTTTGGATTTATTTTAGCTGTCATCAGTTATCAGAATTTTGGGCCCCTTTGCAGCGATTGTATCTGTTGTTTCTATCTGTTCAAGCAAACATATAATAATAATATTTTATTGTGTCCTGAAATACAGAGGTTAAGTCAATATAATGTATACAGTACCTAGACAAAATATTATAACCACTTATGAATTTTTAAAAATTCATTGTTTTACACAAAATCAACAAAATAGTAATAAACCAATTTAATTTTTATTTTGTATTTTATTATTTCAAGTTATTTTAGTACATTTATAAAATGTTTTTTAATATTTTGTGTTGCCCCCCTTTGCTTTTATTACTGCCGCAATTCTTCGAGGCATACTCTCAATACATGCCCTAATACAATTTTCAATTTCTGGAGAACCATGCCATACTTTATTAATAGTATCTGTTAAAACTTGTTTATTAGTATTATTTAAATCATAAACAAGTCTTTTCAGGAGGTTCCAAACATTTTCGATAGGATTGATATTCGGCGAAATACCTGGCCAGGACAAAATCGGTACTTTTTGTTCTTGCAAATCAGTCTCAGAATAAAAATACAGAGATGAAGATGTTTAAAATAGCTTATCTTTTAATAAATACACGATATGTTAAAGAAATAAATAAAGTAGCATATGATTATATGTCGGCATTTTTAATAAACAATTGTTTTTGTAAGTGGTTATAATATTTTGTCTAGGTACTGTACATACGTAGATATTCTACAATTTAACAGAATGCAAAATTTAACACTAGTCAGCTTTGTAATTTAAATATTCAGAGATTGAATAGAATGTATGTTTTAGTAGATATTTCTTAAACTTTTTTTGAATATTTTCACATTGGTTATACTTTTTATGCTACCAGGAACCTTATTATACAATATTGCAGCTATAAAACGAGGACTTTGCTCGTACAAAGTAGTACGGTGCCTCTCAATATTCAAGCTAGATTTACTCCTTGCATTGTGATTATGATAATCACTATTTATATTAAAGTTACTATAATGATTTCTAGCAAATAATACGCATTCTAATATAAAAATTGAGGGAACTGTTAATATTTTTAGATCTTTAAATAAGTTTCTATAGGAAGTTCTATATGGATTAAATGTTAATATTCGAATAGCTTTTTTTGCTGCAAGAGAATTTTATGAGCTTCTTTTGATGCTCCCCAGAAAATAATAGCATAATTATAATTGTTTGAAATTTCGCAAAATAAACTGATCTTAATAATGGATGTGAAATAAAGTACCTGAGCCTCTTTAGCATATAACATGATTCTGTTAGCTTAGTGTTGATATAATCAATATGTGGAGACCAACGAAGATTTTGATGGATTATAAGTCCTAGAAATTTGAGTTGTTGGGATTGCTGGAGAGAATATGAGTTTGGAACTCGTTTTAATGGGCTACTAATTTGCGTATTTTGAAAACTGTGAAAATTTAGGAAGGTTGTTTTGGTTTTGTTCAAGAGAAGCTTATTTTCTATGCACCATCGATTGAATACGTAACATTGGTCATTAGCTCGCGTATGAAGGTCTTGTGGATTAGGACAGTTAATCAAGGGGGATAGTGTCATCAGCATATTGGCAAAGTACTCATTTAGATAGATACTGAGGTAAAATATTCACAAATAGAAAAAATAACACAGGACCAAGGATCAAGCCCTGTCGAACCCCTGAAAGGGAACCAAGAGTAGCTGATTTAGAGTTTTTCGATACAGATGTTATTGACACGAATTGATCTCTGTAAGTGACAAATGACAAAATCCAATTGTTGGGTATGTCAAATATACTAAGCAAACGGACTTTCTCAGAGAGCATGTTGTGATCTATTGTGTCGAATGCTTTCGATAAATCGAAAAACATTCCAAGACTTAAGCTTTTATTATGTAAAGCTTGGTAGGTACTCTGAAGAAATGAATATATTGCTGTTACAGTCGATTTATTTTTAACAAAACCATTGTTGAGAATCTTCTAGAAGAGAATATTTATTCAAATAAGACATTAATCGAGTTAGGAATAATTTCTCAAATATTTTGGAAAATCCACTCTGAACCGCAATTGGCCTATAATTGTCCATTAATGTTTTTGAACCATTTTTAAATACTGGAACTATTGTTCATATATTGTTTTACAGAAAAAATTAAGAACAATTTTTATTTATGCAGTTTTTTTGTCATCAGACCCGTTTAAAGGCAATTTTACGTTTATTTACACCATGAAAACTTATTATTTCTCACTGATTAAATATACACCATAGAAAAAATTTGAACATAAAAGCAACCTAATTAGAAGTGCCAAATTTAAATAATGATAATTTGAAAATCGTCTATTTAAAATAGTAGTATATGGCTCGAACTGTTTTTGATACCTCCAACACGTTAGTTGGTGTCATACGGACCACGTGAGTAGACTGATCAATTAGGTTCAAGATAAAGAACAAAAGGAGAGAGTTATGTGGTGGCAAACTTCAATTGTTGTCGAATGTTAATAATTACTGAAGAGGACTGTATGGTAGTAGAAATGTATTTTAAGTTTTTATTGGAATATTCTAATTGCCTTCGTATAAACCTTCCTGTATCGAGACTGGGGCGCAAAACGGGACCTCTATAACGAAGTGTAATTACAGACCTTAAATTTAATTAGTATATTCGTTAATCAAACTAATCAAAGTACGTATTCTCGCATCCTGTCCCTGTACTTACATAATATTTTGTAAAATTATGTTTTATAGAAAACGAACATTACGCACGCGATTGAACGGAAGCCATTATGGCCTTTATAAAAATTAACATTCTTTTATTTTGCTTTTATCGCCTTACTCACCAATTTATATATTAATTTCGAAGTGTAGAAAAACTGTGTAATTAATTATTAAAAGTCTATATTGAAGATAAAATGTATAGAATCCTGGGATATTTATAATAGTGGAAACCGGTATTATCTTCCCTAAATCCGTCCCTGATTATGCGAATAATTTCATGCAAATTTGTTCCATCGATTGAAAATGCAAATTTGAGATTACGTGCTTTTTGATGTGGTATTTTAAATTAATTATTTTACCTGGGTGTTCTGTAAAATTATACACCAATAAGATACAGTGAATGAATGCAAGCTTCTTATTATTCTTTTATTATTACTCAATATTTCATTAAATTAGAGTGTTTAACTTTCATAAAACGTCTTTATAAGAATTTTTTAAAAACATTTCGGTCACGATATGATTATTAAATATAGTTTTACTACATTTAAGAGACGTTATTTTCAATGAATTTTGTCTTTTAAAGTTTTAAATTTACATTTTACGACAATATTAAAATTTTTGATTTATTTATTCTAGTAGTAGGTTAGGCTGGCGCCGTTAAATTGTTTATGTAAATCTCTTTTCTCTCTGTTTCTAATTCTCTCTCTTTTCTTGTTCACTTTTGGCCTCAATCAATTTAACAATTCTTATATCTCTTCCCTGGAGCAAAGGGCTTTAAACAAAGGCTCGCTATTCGTTTGTTTCGCCATCTTGGTCTGCTATTCGACAGGGTTTTAATTTGGTTCCAGGATTTACCAAATTCTTTCAGTTTCTGGAGAACTGTTTTTCGCTATGCATTGATAGGATGACTTGTGCGTCAATTCCCTTGCGGGTTCCATTCCAGGGCCATTCTGGTAACATCAGTGGGGTCTCACCGCAATATTGGGCCAATTCATCTCCATTTTGTAATTCTTGTTTTCTCTATGGTTTCTCGTTGATTGGCTCAAAGTCAAAGATTTTTATTTGAGACTTTGTCTTGCCATTTGATTTGTATTATTCTGTGCAAACATTTGTTGATAGACTTACATTTTTTGTGTTGTGTCTTTAGAAGTTTTCTGTTTCATAACCGTAGAGAAGGACAATTTTTCCAGATATCTTGAATATTAATACCTGCAAGGTCTTCTTTCCCCCTTGATCAGAATTCTTAATTAAGTGGTAGGTTATGTCTTCTCGATTTCGCATTTTAGGGTTTTGTAAGTATGACAAAAAACCCTTATAACATCACTCCTATCTGTCTGTCTATCTGTTCAGTAGAAATTATGGCCAAACGGCTGAACATAGAAAGTTGAAGTTTGGCATTCTTATACAACTCTTTGACCTACATACAGAGAAAGTATAGAGTAAAAAAAAACACATAACTGGAAAAATATAAACTAATATGTATTTAACGAAAAAATAAATATTTCTTTAAACATAAGAGTGGTTTATCAAATGAAGCCCATTTATGCAGAGATAATTCAATCAAAATTTATTTTTGAAAGATCAAATATTTGTTCTAAAAAATGAATGCCATCATCTTTCCAGTTGATGGAATCACTTTTGCCTTCTTTGGAGTCGGGAAATTGCGATGAATCCACTGTTTAAACTCTTTCTTTATATCTGGCGTAGAATATTAGATCCAAATCTCATCCTTGGTCACGAAGCGGCACAAAAAATTCACCGGATTTTAATTAAACTTCTCGCAACCAGCCTGAGAAAGTTGACATCTAACGAGTTTGTTCTTTGCAGATAGTAAACGAGGCACCCATCTTGCAGATAGCTTACGCATTCCCAATTCCTCACTTCTAATAAAATATGTGCGTTCTTTTGATATGCCAGTTATATCTTCTACCACTGAAAACTTTAGTCGTCGGTTATTTAAAATAGCATAGAAGATTTTGTCGACAATTTTCGGTATTGTGGCCGCTTTTATTTTTCTCTTCAACTTATTCATCCAACCGCAAACGGTTACATGTGAAAAGGCATTCCTACCCAATGTACTAACTAAATCTCTATGAATTTTCATCGCTGACAACACTTTTTTTAAAAGATAATGACCGCGATATTCAAAATTTTCCATTTTTTAAACAAGACTGCTTCTCTCTGCTGTTGAAACCCAATTAAAAGTCAGAACGAAATATAATTTTTTTGACACGTGATAGAACATAACCTCACATAATAAAATTTATCAGCACCATCTATGCCTAGGAGTTTTCAGAACTTTTCATCTAGCTCTCATAAGCTCGCAAAGACGACCAAATGCAAAGTAAGATGAATTAACAGCTTGAATTATGGTTTTGTTTATGTAAATAATGTTACAAATATGCAGTATTTTTAAGTGATTCAGATTCATGTAAATTCTTGCTAATGTATTTTTGCAATTTATATTTGTCGGAATTTTAATATCATAGATCACAAAAAATTCATTAACATTGATATTATTCATATTTATGAATGAAATATGTTTACTGAATTGTGGGAAATGTAAATATAATTTTTAATATTGAATGTTTTTACTAATTGTTTCTTTGCTTTTCTCATGGTAAAAAGCTAAATTTTTGTCACACGGTATCAAATTGCATAAGTAGTGGAAGTAATTTCGACTGACGAAGTTAATAGTTTTAACTTTTAATTAAATATTTGCTGTATGAAATAGTCGATGATTCACTTAGTAAAATTGACGAATTAAAGAAAATCAATACACTTTGTTCATTGATGTTCCTGTGTCCCGGAAAGCCCAATTTTTCAAGGTACTTAAAATAAATGTTTACTACCATTTTCAGGTTACCATTTCAATAAAATTTAGGTTAAGTTAGAGAACAAATGGAAATTATACGGACTTAATTAGACAAATGTGGCAACAAATAGTGCCGATGATACATGAAAAATATCTTTTCTTGATCTACGGTATTTATTCACGATTTTTTTTTTCACTTAATTTGATCTGTAGCATTATTAGTCTTACGTTACCGTTTGATTCATCAGAAGAACCATATCCTTTAAGTCTCCCCAGGGCCGATTCTGGTGCTGGACAAACGCGTGCCATGCTTTGTTTCGCGATTGTAATGTTGTACCGAAATTGAAAAAAAAAATTTCAATATGAAAAAGAATAATACTAAATCAAAATAATTTAAAAGAAGAATGAAATTACCGTATATTCCGGCGTATAACGCGCACCACCGTGTAACGCGAATCTCAAATCAAATAGATTTATTTTAATTTTTGCATGTATTCGTCGTATACCGCGCACCCTTATAATCTGCATTCATGGAAACAATTTTATGCCAATATTCCTTCATAACAACCGTATGTATAAGCCGGTAAGGTATATCTGTTAATCGGTTTCGGATAATATTAGCGAAGACGAATTTGATGAACTTTTTACGTCATAATAAAGATTATTTAAATTAATAATTAAGGTAATTTTTTTTTTAACTACTTGACTTGTTAATTTTGAACAGTATCATAATTTTATACATGTAAACTTACCAATTTAATAATTCTATATTTCTATATATCTTTGTAGCTCTGATGAAGATTTAGATTAAAATCGAAACGTTAGCGAAGTTAATAAATTTGTGACTGGTCCGAATCCCATTACCTCAACTATAAAGGTAATTTTTTTGTTATGTATAAAAATAATATAAATTAATATGTATAAATTTAGATAGTTTAGTTGATTATTATTTATATTATGTATTCATTATATAACAGGAATCCTATTTATACCCTATTTACACTATTACCATTCTAATCTTCGAACGGGTAAGTTTTATACCCGGCGTATAACGCGCACCCAACAAATTCGACAAAACTTTCAATGTTAAAAGTGCGCGTTATACGACGGAATATACGATAATCTAATATTTACTCTTTTTAGGGTTTTGTAGGTATGACCAAAAAACGCACATAGAAAAAATACTAAAAAATCTAAAAAGCATATCACCCTAAAAATATAAACAAATATGTGCTCACCGAAAAAAAAAATGTTTTTTTAAATTCTGAGTAGGGTATCAAATGAAAGCCGGGTACGTGGATTAACGATCAAATTTTTATTTTTGCAAAATAAATTATTTTGAAGCGATTTTTGCCAAAATTGTGCAAAATATTTTTTGTCCCACACCCTGTAGCCCAGATAGTTTAAACTAAAAATCTGAAAAAAATCTAAGTAATGTACATTGACGTGAACCAGAATAGTACAACAGGAATTTTTTATTAGATTATGTTTTTGGAAAAAAATGCATTTTTTGTTTTTTTGGTTAATAATGTACACAACTTATAGTTATGTAACACGCCAGATTAGAAGGTGTATCCTGGTGTAGTGGTTATGGCGATGGCTTCTCACCCACCTAAATCAGTTCGATCCCTCGAGGGGAGACAATATTATTTTTTGTTTTTTTTTTTTTCATTTTTATATTGTTTAAATTATTTTTTTAAAATTCTAGTTCTATTTTCGCAAATGTTGCATTTAATTGTTAAAAGCGTAAATTTAATAACCAGTTGAAATTGTTGAAATTATAATGTAATTCTGTTTCAATATATATTTAAAAAAAATAATCAATATACACGAAATCAGAGGGACGGAGCTTATAACAACCAATAGAAGCCATAGGCGCAATTTTCAAAATCTTAATGAACCTTGCTATATAAAAACAAAATACTGCACATATTTAGAAACCTAAATAATGGTATTAGGCATTCGAATTAAAATTTAAAAAAAAATATTTTAACATAAAATTTGTTTTGGCATCCCAAATAATCATCATTTACTTACTAAATACCTGCGAAACCATGAAATGTGTGAAAATTCACAGTTCACACCAATTTTTTTACCTTTAGTAATGTATTTTAGATTTTAATAATGAAAAGATGGAGGCGTTCCGCATGCAGCCCTAGGCCACGCTTCCGTTTTGCAAAGACTGAATACAGTATGTAAATAAATTAATTAAGTATCGAAAATAAAAATAAATAAAGTAAAGAAGCTGGTCACTGCTGGGTTTACTCAGGAACGGCGAAAACTGGGTATGCAATGCGGGCGGCTAAGTACCCAGGATCGGCATTGAGAATTCAGAAATTGGAGGCCATAACGTTTATCGCAGCCAAAATGAGCTTTTTTTTGCTCAAGATTTTTGTTGCTGGAAACTCACTATGCTTCATTTAAAGCACGCCGCAACCCAGGGGATTCAAGCGGTAAAACATACTCCGGGCGATAATTTTTTAGAAATATAAAAAAATAAATTGTAGGTTCCCAACGCCTAGATAGGCGTATAAGGGGCAGAGAAGGTAAATTTTCCGTTTCTAGACCGCCGGTCATAGATATGAAGGCCCGGTCAGTGTGACATTTCGAACAGTCCTACTATCCCTGAATAAACAGGTACTCATTTATAAATATTAAATACTTGAGGCTAAGTCAACCCCAGAACTGTTTGCACAATGTCGAAAGATAAAAATCCGAAGAAGGTGGAATGTATCGAACCAGCGTCCCTGTGCTCCGTAGGCAACGTCTTTCCACGAAGCCACTTTTAGAAATATAGGGTAATTAATAAAAATTAAGGTAAACATTCTTAGAAAATTAATATATTATTAATTTAAGCGCCTTTTTCAAGTAAACAACGCACCTTAGTCGTATCCAAACTAAACGCGCCTGATCTATACAGCACAGAACAATGCAAAATATTTTAAATTATCAGCGTAGTACGATCAGTGCGCAAAGTGTTCGATTGTATTCCATTGTACGCGGTATAATGGTGGATGAGTATGAGTACTTGATTATCGCGTCCAAATTTAACGCGTTAAATAAGAAATGTTCCGACAGTAAAATTAGTTTTCTGCATAAGAATTAAACAAGGCTCTCTTTTTAAGGATTTCAATATGATGGGCGGCAGGTACGCTCGTGCTACCTCTGCTCCAATTTTGACCGGTGTTTGTAGTGGGGTATCTAAGTTTTATAAAACATCTAAACACTCTTTCAAAACTACATTTGAATGGGGTTTGACTTGAAAATAGTAAACATAGTACTTATATTGCCTATAGCTTAACTACATCTAATTCTTTTTTAATTTCATGAATTTTTTCATGTAAGGCTATAAAATAATTCTGTAATTGAATTACCCTGAATTCCCAATTTAATAAATGAATGACAGAGCTTTTAGTACTCAAATTTGAACAAAAGTGATTATCAAAAAATATTGACTTTGGTGTGGTTATTATAAAATAATAATATTATGTATGTTCTGTCTGCTTGTCCATCTCTTGCAGCGTCGAGCTACGTGTCCCGACATAATGCTGCTCTCCGCGTACTCTACTATCATCGTAAACATGCCTATGGTATTGACCAAATACCGGTTTCACCGTACGTCCCTTCTGACATAGAATCGGTGGTGGAAAATTCCAAGTGCCGAATTTATTGAAATTACTCCTTCCCCACCTCGAGGTTACTGACCACTAAGCCGGACATAACCCTCCTGGATATGGAGACCAAACAGATGTTTGTGATCGAATTCTCAAGTCCAGCTGAGAAGAATATCTCTCTCAAGGAGGAAGAAAAGAGGTCCAAGTATATGGATCTCTTATCCGAGCTAAGAAAGCTGTATCCCGGGTATAAAGTTAAGCTTATAGTCCTGATAGTTGGTGTTTTGGGTGGTATGAAAGCCTCCTATCGAAGGAAAATCGAGTCCATTCCCACTTGCAGATCCTCTGCCACCTCTTTGATCTGCAGGAATCCGCATTGTGCGGGCACTGGATCTGGCGTAATTTTCGCATCTGCATATCGCCAGGGTTTGTCGTTTATCGTCAGGGACTTAGTCGACTTAGTGGAATTAGTCGACTTATTAACAATTATGAACCTTGATGCTTGCAAGAAAAATAAAAAAAGATGGTTGTTTTTATAATAAACAGAAATATATATTCCATAAATTTAGTTAAGAAATTTCCATAATATTTAATGTATACTTTCATCCCTGCTTTCTACACCACTGCAATTCTTTACTTCATTGTGTTTATTGGGCATTGATCCAGCTTAAATGGGTAAGGAAATTCGAAGAATTCTTTTAAAACGCCGAATGCAGAAGTTTCTCCTCATTTTGTGTTTAGTGACGGAAGCTGTGGACGATTACTGAATAATATATGTAATCAGTAACATTATTGTGAATTTTCATTTATATTCATGACCATAAGGGAAACTTTTACTTAAGATCATTAATAATTATTCACGGTTTTAGTAGCACTTGCATTTATCTGTAAACACTTAATTTGCGACAGAATTGCTTTTCATTTCATTTCTGATTCAAATTGACTAAATTATGAGATTTTTTATTTAAATAGGTTCCAACAAAACCATGTAAAACTCGGGCTTCATTAACATTTTGGGTTACTTGTTAACAAAATAATCTACACTAGCTGGAGTACCCGTACTTAGTACGGTTTTTGTAATGATATTTTTGCTGTAACGTTAATGATAAGTGAGATATTTCAGTTTCAAGTAGAACGGAAAATAATCGTTTCTAAAATATTAATTGTTGAGTTAACGTGAAGTTTAGGATAAGGTAAACTTAAAGAGATTCTTTACTTCACAAATTATTTTATTTTCATTATACGTACATTTCGGCTACGAAGTAGCCATCTTCAGTAGTTGAATAAAACTAAGAGAAATTACAGATTTGAAATTTTATATACACACAAACTAAACTCTATA
The DNA here is from genome assembly GCA_963971575.1 of Liopterus haemorrhoidalis. Taxonomy (NCBI): domain Eukaryota; kingdom Metazoa; phylum Arthropoda; class Insecta; order Coleoptera; family Dytiscidae; genus Liopterus; species Liopterus haemorrhoidalis. Next base: position 37,996,091 of record OZ020611.1, on the reverse strand, counting down.
AATTACCTAACTTATAACGTGTTGGGTTTCTGTCGGCTATTCGCATATTGGGGGTGTAATATTACACGGCTGAACTGTTTTCAAATATTTTGTTTTCTAAACCTATCAATTTACGGCGATATAATCCTTCGACTGTTAACATGTGGGAGCAGTTTGTTATGCATGTATAACATTTACAATATTTCTTATGGTCCTTTGAGGTCCGCCGAAATACATATGTTAAGACAATAAATCCTGTATTACATGGAAATTACAATAGTTAGTATTTATATCTTAACTATCCTACTTTTTGTGTTTCATCATTTATCCTCTCGTGTCTCATTGAAAGTGAAGTTGTATGAATTAATAATATAATTTACTAATAGAAAAATAAAAAGTTGAAAAATAAAAAACGAAAAATAAAAATTGAAAATCAAAAAATATAACTAAATTTTTTTTTTTTTGAAATACTGTAATGACATATTTTAATTTGTAATACATGTCATTACATTATTTCAAAAAAAAATTGAGTTATGTTTTTTGATTTTCAATTTTTATTTTTTCGTTATTTATTTTTCAACTCTTTATTTTTCTATTAGTAAATAGTCAATAATAAGGGAGATATTTGAAACGTTTTGTTTTAGGATGTCCCCCAGTAACTCCCCAAATATTCATCTAAATGAAAAAATACATAAAAATAAAAGATTAATTTTCTTATTTTAAACAATTTTTGGTATACATGATTTGGCTGTTAGGTCAATAATAAGGGAATAATAAGGGGATATGTACAGTTAAGGACATAAAACAAAATTAGCTGTGGCCACCACAGGACCGACCGCCATCATAAAGTACTTGTATAAAATACATTCTAGCAGCAGAGTAGAAATAACTTGGCCTAAAATTTTCTAACAGAGATATTATTTATCATGACCATGGAAACGTTACATGTAAGTATGAGAAAATTGAGACAGGCTGGGCGGGGTTATGCAATTTTCAAAATCTTAATGAATCTTGCTATATATAAAAAAAAAAAAAAAATACGGCACATATTTAGAAACCTAAATAATGGTATTAGCCATTTGAATTAAAATTAACAAAAATAATATTTTAACATAAAATTTATTTTGGCATCCCAAATAATCATCATTCACTTACTAAAACCTGCGAAACCCTGAAATATGTGAAAATTCACACTTGACATCAATTTTTTAATTTTCAATTTTTGGTACTTTTCGACAATTTTATTTGATGGCCTATTAATAAAATTGTTTGCTAGCCACTAAATCTTCAATTTTTTTCTAAACTATTTAAAGTCTGAGGATTTCAAAAATTTAAATCGCAGGTCTCTATTTCTTACCGTTTTTGAGATATGATTGTTTGGAAAATTAAAGTTGGCATTTTCATATTTAAAAAATGATAAATACATAATAATATTAAAAAAAGAATAAATAAAATAATGTAAACCTATGTTTGTTAATAATAATAATAATAGTTTATTTATTTAGCTAATGCTAGTAAGATCCATATTAACAAACATAAACATATAAACAATATAATAAACATTCAAATCAAATTTAATCCTTATTTTGTCAATTTAAACCATTATTTGTCCACTTAGTTCATGCAAAACGTGATTTTTGTCAAATTTAAATATCGCTTTTTCGTAATTTAGCGCTTTAAAATTTTAATAACATATTTGAATTAATTGTTTGGGACCTTAAAAATAAGTAGGTCGTAAAATTAGGTTCCAAACTTGTTGCAAATTGGTTTGTAATGTTTTCTACAATAATTTCAAAACTGTATTACTGTGATAAATCATATTTTGAATGTTATCTTCTCAAATAATTTTAATATCAGCCCTGCCTACGAAATCCTGTAAACTATGAAAATTCACAGTTTATATATTTTTTCAGATAAACAGATTTCGTCGCATAAATGTTTACGTAATTCCGGCTAATGATATAAAAATAAAATTTCCTTATCAACTTATTTAAGAGGATTATTAATTATTTTTTTAATCCCATACTAATTCATTTGTGGTGAACAAAACATCGAGATAACATTAAAACGTCTTTCTTATAAATTCTAAGTTATTTTTTGTACGTACATATGTATTTTAACATTGAATATATTGGGTCTCGTGAAAGTGTAGTTATTTTTGGAAATTTGGGTATTAAATCAAAAACTATATCTCAAAAATGGTAAGGAAGAGAGACCTAAGGTTTAAATCTTTAAAAAATTTAGTTTTATGATGTTTTTTCTGTAATATTTGGTCCGTAATGACCTAAAACTAATTGGTAAAATTTTGATTTTATTTTGTAAATTTCAAAAATTCATATCTCAAAAATGGTAAAAATAGAGACTTGAGGTTTAAATTTTTGGAATTCTCACACCTTGTTTTGTCTAGAAAAAATTAGTGTTTGGTCCGTAATAACCTAAAACTATTGAAAATTTTGTTTTCTTTTGTAATTTTAATAATTCATATCTCAAAAAAGGTAAGACATAGAGATTTGAGGTTTGAATTTTAGGAATTCTCATACCTTGTTTTGTTTAGATAAAATTAATGTTTGGTCCGTAATGACCTAAAACTATTAGGGAAAATTTTGAAACTTTTTGTAATTTTAAAAATTCATATCTCAAAAAAGGTAAGAAATAGAGGCTTGGGGTTTGAATTTTTGGAATTCTCACAACTTATTTTGTCTAGAAAAATATAATGTTTGGTCCGTAATGACCTAAAACTATTAGGGAAAATTTTAAAACTTTTTGTAATTTTAAAAATTCATATCTCAAAAAAGGTAAGAAATAGAGACTTGAGGTTTGAATTTTTGGAATTCTCACACCTTGTTTTGTCTAGAAAAATATAATGTTTGGTCCGTAATGACCTAAAACTATTAGGGAAAATTTTGAAACTTTTTGTAATTTTAAAAATTCATATCACAAAAAAGGTAAGAAATAGAGACTTGAGGTTAGAATTTATGGAATTCTCACACCTTGTTTTGTCTAGAAAAATATAATGTCCGTAATGACCTAAAACTATTGAAAATTTTGATTTTTTTTTGGAATTTTAAAAAATTCATATCTCATAAAAGGTAAGAAATAGAGACTTGAGGTTGGAATTTTTGGAATTCTCACACTTTGTTTTGTCTATAAAAAATGAATGTTTGGTCCGTAATGACTTAAAACTATTAGGGAAAATTTTGATTTTAATGGAATTTAAAAACATCTTATCTCAAAAAAGGTAAGAGATAGAGACTTGAGGTTTGAATTTTTGGAATTCTCACATCTTATTTTGTCTAGAAAAAATTAATGTTTGGTCCGTAATGACCTAAAACTATTAGGGATTTTTTTTTTTTAATTTTATCAAAAAATGTTTCAAATAAAAGTTGTCAGTTATTGCTTTAATAGCAACTTTTGTTCAATAATGTTTTTCGAAATATTTTTCTGTTGTGAAATATTCGCAAAAATCTTAAAATCGACACGAGTAAACTCCCATTTTTAGTCAACCGATTTTTACCAAAAGTTGATCAACTCGTGCTTAAATATGAAGTTTCATAAAAATCCTTTCAGCCGAATTTGCTCTGCACGTGTAAAGACAGACAGACAGACGGACGGACGGACAGACAGACAGACAGACAGACAGACGGACGGACGGACAAACAGACCGACAGACATCATGCTAAAAATAGTCAAAACGTTTTGTAGGGACCTCAATTCGTGGAGATTCATCGAAATCTCGAAACATCCAAATCGGTATGATCACAATACCTCCCTTATATATGTTGGCGGTCGGTAAAAATAGGACACCGTTTTTTGTCTAGTGTGAATCTATCTATTCGAATTTGAATAGTAGGCGTCTATACCCAAAACGTGTATCAATTTTATTTATAAAAGCATGCAATTCGCCGCACCAACCATCCATCTTCCGCTTTAGCAATTATGTTAGCCTTAACAAAATTATTAATGGAGGGCATACCTCTTTTACAGTGGTGACAATATATTGACAAGTTAATGTTTGACAGGTGTCATAATTAGAAAACTTGATTTAAACAACTAAATTTTAGAAAAAATATACACACTAGATTAAAAACGTGTTCTATTTTTTTATGTCCTTAAATGTGCATTTTAGTTTTTCGTTGTCCTCCCGTAACTTCCCAAATATTCATCGAAATAAAATTTCGATGAATATTTTGTTTGTCAATAATATGGGAAATATTTATATTCACAGATTTTAGTTTTAGGATGTCCTTCCATGCTTCCAAAATAATCATCTAATTGAAAAAATGCATTGAAAAAAGGGTATAACCCGGGAATAGATTGCTACACAACTGCGCATGCGTCACACCGCGTTACATCGCACATGTTTTGTTTTACATACGATGGTTCTAAACAGGCGGCATTATTATATTAGCGCGAGTTTCTTGAAACATATAGTGTTTTGTCATTAAACTAGAAGATGGGTAGCTCGCTTTGCTCGGCTTTTTCTAACCAAACACTTACTAACCTAACCTAACCTAAGATAGTGTTTTGTCATTAAACTAGAAGATGGGTAGCTCGCACCATTGTTTTACAGCCACTGATAGTCCTTGAATTATTTAGTAAAATTGTTATGTGCTGCCATCTACAAAGAAATTTTGTAACGTTGTAGAAGTCTAATCCCTGGTTTAGCCGAAAAAAGATTTATTTTATTACTTTAAACAATTTTTGTTGTATAATCTGTCTCAATTTGTAATACGAAACTAGATCTGGTTACTTTGGTGACTGTTGTAGTGTAAACAGACTTTGGCGTATCTAGTACTACGATAATATTATAAATGTATTGTCAATATACAACATAAAAAATGAACTTTCCCTATTAGTTACATATTACAAAATGAGACAGATAATATACACCACGTCGCTCAATAAGTCTCCGGTCTAACTAAAAAAGATTTTTCTTTTAGAAATTCGACTTTATTCATCTACATACTCTCCTTCAAGAGTGATACATTCATTCAAACGCTCCTTAAATTAAAAAAATTAAAATTAATTAATTAATTTAAATTTTGCATACCAATCAGTAATAGTTGATCTGGTGCAGAGTCTCTATAACACTTATCAAGCCAGTTTTTGGCTTCAACAGTATTTCTTCCCATCAAAAAACAATATTTAATCAACACACGAAATTCTTTTTTATCCATTCTTTTGAAAATTACAAAACTGGAGTCACTAAAATCACTGTAACCTCTAAACTAATAGTTAGAGTGTCATGAAATTTCCACACGTATCGTTTGAAGGTTGGTACTATCCAGAAATCATTTGTGTCTGTCAACAGTGTTACCATATATATGTCAGACCGAAGACTTATTGAGTGTAAAGTCACTGGATTATACAAAGTAGCGCAAGCATTTGAGAAGCCGACAGACCCCAGGGTTTGATTGGCAACATTGCTTCCCCTATTACGCAAATTAAAGCAGCAATTTTTACGTTCTTAAGTTTGCGTCTGCGCTGTCACATCTCTCTTTCTCGCTCTAATTTAATAACCTCCTTTGTCAGCGGTTTGAATATTTAAGGATAAGTTTCATTTAAATTTATATATTGTATCCATTTTATTTAATTAAAAACCACAATTTTGTTATAGTGTATCTTTGATTAAAAAAATCGTGATTACAATGTTTAAAATAAAAATTTTGGTAGTACTAGTTTCTTATTTTTTTACTGTTGGAATCACTGAAAATCATCGCCGTTGCGCTACTTTGTATAATCTAGTGACTTTAATTGAGTGAAGTGTAATTTTTAAGTCAATAGTAAGGAGGTATTTTAAATTTTTAGTAAACAGTTTTAATCTCGGACAGACAGACTATTTGAAAAAAGCTGACATCTTACACTTTCCGAATGTTTGCAATGTTAAGAAAATATCATCCAATTTTGCCATTTCATTGTCATTTTGACGATAATCGATTTGACTTACACATATTGACTGAATTGGTTCATATACGTTTGATAATGTTAACTCATGTTACACAATTGAATATCGTTGAAAACTATTTTTTAAAATATACATAAATAATAAATTAAACATAAGTTGTTACAAACCATGTAGGTAAATTGAAAAAGAAACGGTCCAGACCAACAAAAATTTGACCGACTAAACCAAATTGAAAAATGGCCTTATAAATTAAACCCTGCAAAAAAAACATCATTAATTCATACAAAAAGTAAAACAATACAACAATCAACTACAAATGAATGTAGTAGGTTAATTAAGCGGTGATTTTATTTTTTAACGCATGCCAACCTGACGACTATTATATACACGCGCCCCGAAGCACACTTACATTTTCTTATTTTATTTAATTGATTATTATTGGACGATTTTCCCTAATTGGCCTACAGGGTGGTCTGTACTCGCCTGCAGAAGGTCGGAACCGTTCTTCGCGCCGCGCCAACCGAATTCATGTTTTGCATAATATCACATACTTAGCCTTTTAAATACTAAATTGTATTAAGTACGGAGTGGACTTTGCAGCTGTATTGAACTTGTAAGTTATTGATATGAGGAATGATTATATTTTAATCGCTCACATCAAGATAATTGCGCCATAATACATAAAAAAATATTTAATATCTTCATGCGTTTAATTCTTGTCTTATATCCAAAGCGTCACTCAATTTTGTGACTGTCTACTTTAGTAGATCTACTGTCTATTTTAGTTAGTCAGTTAGTTAATTTTTGGCGCACAGCAACAAAGGCTATTTGCGCCTAACACAGCCCATTTAAATGACTACACTACATATTAAAAACAATCAATAAAAAGATAAAATCAATAAAATTACGCATACTCAATAAAAGAAATCTTGCACAGACAAACACAAATAAATAAGATAAAAAGTCTGTTCGAAAATTTGAGCAGACTCAGGCTGATGGTAAGAGGCTGTAAAGGGGCCAATTACGACCGAATATCATGGTTTAGAAATAAAACACATTAAAATAAGGTGCAAGACTTCACACATAAAACAGTAAGTTCGATTCTCTCAGGAAGACTATTAGCCTGTCCATGAGCACTCTGTCGTTACCTAAAGCAACTGCCAGGTCATAGCACAGGCCTAACAATCAGACCTTCAAAACGTATACCTTTATTGCCAACAAAACAAATTATTTCTTAACCTCGATAAATTTCACATAATATCATTTACGAGAAATAAAAACGTACATTCTTTTCAATATAATTTTAACGGTCAGGATTTGAAACGGTCATCAGTAATTAAAGATCTAGGAGTGCTTTTAGATCCAAAACTTTCTTATGAACTGCATGTCGAATATACATGCGGCAAAGCCCTAAAAATGTTAGGTTTTATAATTCGCACTACTAAAAGTTTTAATTCGATATACGCTTTTAAAAATCCTTACTTTGCGTACGTCTCTAGTATCTTAAACTATTCATCCGTTATCTGGAATAGTTCGTATTAGAGATGGGAATTTCGGCTCAGTTTGCGGAACCGGATCAGTGGAGGTCGTTCAGTTTGTTGAGCCGGTTCATTGATTCGGCTCAGTGATCCGGTTAAGTAAACATGTTTTCGAGACACAGGTCGGTCGTTAGTTCGTAGATAGAACGTCGCTTAGAGCCGGTTCTTGCAATATATGAACTGTAAACATGATCCCGAGACACAGGTCAGTCAGTCGTTCGTTCCTAGGTAAAACGTCGCTTAGCGCCGGCTCTTCCTTAGACCCGGTCACTTGTCGGTCGTTCGCTGGTAGGTAGACGTCGCTTAGAGCCGGCTCTTCCTTAGACCGGGTCAGTTGTCGGTCGTTCGCTCGTAGGTAGAACGCCGCTTAGCCCCGGTTCTTATCTAATATTTTTGAAACAACAATTCACTTTATGTAGCTATTGTATTTTTAACCAGATGTGTTAAGTTTATGGCGATGTTTATTGCCCTTATAAATCGGACATCTGGGATTTAAGCAATATTTTTAATATTTTTATATAGTATGGTTGTAAGAAAATACAGACTAAAGCTGCATTCCCACCTCTGTAAATCTATACGTTGTACGCTATGGATAATTTTTAAACGAGGTCATTTGGTATGATCGGACATGCTCGTGCTTTGTCGTTGCTATACTACTGTTGAGCGAGATAGTACGAGCTTGTCCGATCATACCAATTGCACTCGTTTAAAAACTATCTACAACGCACAGAGTGTTAAATTACTGAGGTGGGAACGCAGCTTTAGCCTATTAGTTTCAAATAAACTGCCCTACAAATTGATGACAATAAATAATACAATTTATGATAATACATTACAAGCCGAGTTCTCGCGAAGTTCAACATGACATCGATCCAGATCCGGATCATTCCGGTCACTGCTCACAATCGCCCGACCAATCGTATCCTTGAAACTTGAAACTATACAGTGAGCCGTGAGCCGGCTCATTTCAATTTGGTGAACCGTGTCACTTCGGTCAGTGTACTGATCCGGTTCAGTGAGCCGGTTCGTTCATGAACGACCCATCTCTAGTTCGTATGACAAATACATTTTCAAAATTGAAAAAATTCAGAAAAAAGCCATAAAGTATTTCTGCTTTAAACGTAATGTACAATACGATAACTACTACGATTCCTGTCTCGGAATAAATATACTACCGCTTCAAAAACGTCGTATTTTATCTGACATGTTGATGCTTTACCGAATAGTTAATAACATAATTCTTCTAGCGAACTCCTACATCTTATCGAGATTCGAATCCCTACATACAATACCAGAAGTACTAACCTATTCCATCAAACCAGTTCAAACACAAATTCATTCACAAACTCGCCTATCAATAGACTTTCCACTACGTATAATCTCTTTTTTTCTCATATAGATATTTTCAATTGTTCCAAACAAAAATTCCGGAAATTATGTATTAATAAATTGCATACTATAAGTGATCCTCAATCTTCTTCTATTTAATCTAATAAAAAAGTAAATATAATTTTGTAATACCATTGTAACTACATCGTAACATTGTAAACACTGTAAATTGTAAATGTGTGCACTTTACTGGGTCAGTCCCGTCTGTGCTTCGATCATAATAAAATAAGAAATAAAGATGTTATATTTTTATTTATTTTATAATGTTAAATAAAAAAACCCAGGGAAAAAATAATTTGAACTCATTAAAGTAAATTATCGGTTGTTTTTGTTCACATATTCTTTCTTTTGTTATGTAAATTGTTTAGTTTCGTGATATCTTAACCAAAGTCAAAAATTGACAGTGATGAGATAGGCATATTTAAGCTGTCGAATTTGAGAACATAATCCCAGATATGTGAGTCAGGTACAAGAAACTGCAAGCACGCAACAAGTTTAAAGTGTTACTTCTAGTAATTACTGTTATTACTTACTACTGATTGTACGGTATTACATCAAGTCTTGTATTACTTTGTCTAGTAATTAACTGCGGTAGTAGATATATGAAGGTGTTATTATTCTATGAGCGTACCTCCATTTTTATTATTTATATTTCAGTATATTAACTACGTAACAGTTAGAGATAACTTACGTTCAGGATGTGACATTAAACTGATGTTATAATTAAACTAATTAATAGTTTCTATAATGTTATTAACGGCTTTCAAATATTTATTAAACTGTTTGGTAAGGTATTGTTTTCTAATTAGTTTTTTTTATATTTTAGGGCACAGCATCTATAACTCTCAGTATTTATTATACCCAGTGTTGCCAGATTATTATTTTACCAAATCGGGATTTTTACCAAATAACTTAAAAAAATCGGGACTAAGGCGCAAAAATCGGAACAACCTAATAAAATGTACTGTTAAATATATCTTAATGTGTTTATCTTAAAGCAATCAAAATGGTACATTTTAATCTAAATACTGATACTAAACAATATTTTTTTCAAAAATTCGCCTATTTGTATTTGGCTGACGATTTTACTTTAGAAAGAGTTTCTTTCTGGTTCTTAATATATGGTTCTTAATTCAGCATATGAGTATTGCATGTTGAATTTTCTCAACTCAATAGAACACCTGTCTCTTGCTTCTGACCACTTTAAAATCATCTGACAAAATACTCATCCGGGATAGCAATTAAATGTTGCTTATAATAAATTAAATTAATCTGTAAATATTTTTGTGTTTTTTTTTTTTTCCAGGGTATAGCTTATATAACTGATGCCATTTTTGTGCAGCTAAGTCTTTCGAATTTTTCACAATCACGTCAATAGATGGTTTTAGCAAGTTGAATTCTTCATAAATCAGGTCCATATCTACTTCTTCAAGTACCAATGTGCAAAAGTTCCGTCCAAATTCCCGTACGGCACGCCGGCATTACATACACACGCATCCATCGCATTGTTTTGACCTTACCTCAATGATTTATTTATTTTTGAATAATTCGTGAATTTAGCTGTCCCGCGCGGGATAATCTATTCTTGTTCATAAAGCGGTACGTCCCGTAAAAGTTGGGACGTCTGGCAACGCTGTTTACACCCCTTTTAAAAAATACTGTTACCTAATAACGAAAAAATATATTTTTAATTTTTAACGACTCTTAAAAATCGCATCGAGATTTTAAACGTGGCACTCACATTGTAATTATATTTTTTGATGCCGAAAAATCACTTTGCTTCCAATGTTTCGATTGCCATTTTCTTATTACACTATGTTCCAATTAGGAAACAATGAAAATTATATCTTTTCTAGCTGGAGTACCCGTACTTCGTACGATTTTTTTAGTTTTTATTTTTGTTGTAACGTAATTAATAAGTGAAAAATTTCAGTTTCAACTAGAACACAAAATAATCGTTTTCTATTCTAGTCCACTGTTTTGTATATATTTTTGGTTTAGTAAATAATATGTGAGATATTTCATTTATAGGTAACTCTCCCCGTTGCTCCTAAATATCTTATTAAAAACTGCATTAAACAGAAAAGAATAGATTTCTCATATTATTTTTTGCTATGAAGAAAATAATAAATGAGATATTTCAACCTTATAAGTAACACTCCACTTATCCCTAAATAATCTTCTTATTAAAAACTGAGTTGAAGAGAGAAAAAAATAGCTTATATACATTTTTGATGTAAAGTAAATAATAAGTGAGATATACAGGATTTAAATTTTAGGGTGTAGTAACTCTCCAAATATTAATTTAATCAAAAAGACAGCTAGAAGTAGGGTTTACAATCCTGAATCCCGGGACCTCGTACAAATTTTTAATTCCAAAATCCCGGGATTAGAAGAAAAACGGTAGTTCAGGATTGTGAAAAAAATAACCCTAATATTTTTTCGGTAATCAGACAAGTCACTTAAATACGTAACTATAATAATAAATAGCAAGTCTATAGCAGCAAGCGTTAAACCGCTTGTACCTGCTGTTAACAGCTAAGCAACGGCACGGACGTGAGTTCAACTCCTGCTTATGTCAAATAATTTGTGTAAAAATATTTATACAAATTACAGGTTCTGCTTAGCCGTTCGCATCTGGCTACTGTAGGTGCCTTTCTATGTACGCTAAAAAAATTAACGTAGTACTGACCATATTACTGCTGAATTGAAAACACAGATTGAAAACATGGTCATGAAACCTGGAAACAGAAGGCCTAGGCTCACCTCGGGCTGTCGCGCCAATGATGATGAAAATATTAAATATGTAACTATGCACAAGTAAAAACTAACTACTGGCAGTAAATTAAAACTGATTCAGATAATTCATTTTAAATATGTTCATTGTATAAGATTGGACAGCTATTTTACAGTAGTTATCTCAATCAATGAATCAGAATCAATTAGAGAAGGACTAATTTAAGCAGTTTGATTCAATATCTCCACCGTGGAGAAAATAATACAAAGACAATTACTGAAGAAATTTGAACCATCCACAAATACAAAAAAAAAAAAGAAATATGATGTACTTGCTTAAACGATTAAATGCGGCTAATTCATCGCTTGAGTTATAGCATATTCTTGTAATATCTATGAGGAGAATTCTCAAAAGAATTATCCGTTGGTAAACATATTTTTTTATAAAAAGCCACAAACAATGTCAGAAGAATTAAGCCCGTACCACAGTATAATACAGTAAGCCCACTCTTTTCGGAACCTTTGATGTTCGTGTACCATATTTTGGACGAAGCTTTATATGACAACTGACGAAAAATTAAATTAGGTTATAAATGAAATAATTCAAAATTATGAAGATTTGCACTAAACAGAGAATTAGTTACAAAATGAAATTTAATTTTAAAATTAAGAATTATGCATTTTATGACTCTAAAATGAATTTTAAAAATATTATATGCTTCGGAAAACTTCGCATCCTACCCAGGATTCACGCATGCGCATGAAAAATCTGTTACAGAAAAACGGTCGAGTGAAACTACTGTATATACTGTGACCGTACTGTAACCAACTCAACTCAGTAGGTCGTCTGTGTATTTGTAAATGTTCTTCATATAAATAGTTATTTCATTGTGGGGAGACAGAATTAGTATAAATATTAATTAATTTTTACAAACAAGAGCTTATTTTAAAGATAAAAGTTCAATCTAGCCTATGATAATTTTTGAATTTGCAATTTTTATTTATTTACTGAGTGACGGCGATGTTAAGTTACATAAGGTTTAGGAAATTGTAAAATTGAAAATTATGTAAAACTAATTTTCAGCAGACAGACTGGGATCAATCTTCAAATTAAAAAAAAAAATCTAACTAAAATGGTGAAGAAAAATTCTTTTCATCACCAGTTGCCAAAAAAGTTATTTTCCTAATCATTTCGTAACTGATGCAACTGTGTGATGTTTGAAACTTCAGTCAATTTTTAAAGTGACACATACATGTGAAAATTAAATTTAAAAAAATTTAAATCATATTTTGTCATCAGATGAATGTTCTGTGAGATTATATTAACAAACAATAGTCTTATTTCAAACCTGTTTTGTGCGATTTCTGTCAAAAATATACAAATTTAATAATATACAAAAAAATATACAAAACTTTTACACTGATTAAGCGGGATTTTTTGAATAAAAAGTCCAATTTAGTAAAAAAAACAACAATATTTGAGAATAAATATTGGAATATTTTTTTTAATGCTTGCTAGACAACAATCGGAAAATATCTGAATCTCTTACGAAACAGTTTACCCATCAGGACTTTCTAGGACTTTTGAATCTTGCCTTCTTTGAGATTTATCTAGAAATGACTAATTTATAACAATTTCAACACTTTAAGAAACAAATCGAAATCACTATGTCTCATTGTAATGCATGTAAATAAACTTCAAAAGAACCTATGTCAAAAACAAAAAATAATTTGCATATTAAATTTGTGTCTTTGTTCTTCTCTACGAAAACATTGATCATCCCTTTAGTTTGAACGAACAAAAGAACTGAATATTTATAAAGTACGACAAATATATACATCCAAAAATACCTATACACTTGTCCTACAGACCAAAACAAATGCATTCATCTTTCAACCCCATTGTGTGTTATGATCGATGCAAGTTATACTTCTAACAGTGTCAGCATGTCATATGACACCGTAAAGAATACACTCAACATAGGCGTGCCCTGGATTTTGAAGAAGGAACCAAATATTTAATTCTTATAATTTAATATGAAAATTCAATAGCTGGTTTTTAATATCAAAAATAATTATACGTAGACGATTACAGTGATGATAATGAAACACAGAAAAGTTTGAAGGATCTAAGAAAAAAAAAAAAAAAAACTGAAGATTTGTGGGCTAGATGGAAATCCTTAGCAGAAATGTATGACCAGCTTATGAAAAATCTAACTAGAACTACTTAGTATGTAGGACATCTAACTACGGAAAACAACGAAGCAGGTTCGAATCAATCCACTTCCGAATTTTCATCTGTGCCGTCAGGTTAGGTTAGGTTAGGTCAAAATGTCATCCTGACCGCGTGACTTTAATATAGTTAATTACTGTTTGGTCATTACAACCCGTGGTTTTGGCAAACTTAACAATGAGTTTCTATTACTGTCTGCCTAGCATGAGATTGACCACATCATCAATGCCCAAGACAGGTTTGTTTTTTTTTACCTCGGCCTATTTCCGCAACGAGGCTAATCACCGATGCCAGGAGGCAAGCTTCTACACCTGGATGACGGGTGAATGACTGTGAAAATAGGAGTAATGTTAACACATTATACTTGCTCGAATATCAACAACGGGGAATTGAACCAGTAACCTCACAATTCATACCAATCAGGACTGCGTAATTAAACGAGCTCGGCTATTACGTTGGCTTTCAAGACACGTTGATCGGTTGTAACACCATCTCATCATCTTAAGCTGGGTCGCCCTATAGGTCTTCTTCCCTCATATTGCTGTCTTTGACTGTTTAATATGCATCATACACGTAATTTTTTTATGCTAAGACCAAACATATCTCGCAAACCATGAGCCATGAGGTTCAAGGCGATGGAAACCTATTATACATATTAGCATTCAATCTAATAAGACCCGACAGTTCACAAAGCAAGACGTTCATCTTGCTTTTTAGGGTTTTGTAGGTATGAGTTGAAATTTGCATGCTTATACAACTCTTTGACCCGCACATAGGAAAAAAACTAAAACATCTAAAAAACATATCCCCCTAAAAATATACGTGCTCATCCGATTTTTTTTTTTTTTTTTAATTCTGAGTAGGGTATCAAATGAAATCCCTTAGTAGGATGGTTTAAAGTAAAAATCTGAAAAAAAATTAAGTAATGTACATTGGTGTGAACCGTAATAGTACAACAGAAATTTTTGATCAGATTATGTTTTTGGAAAATAAGGCATTTTTTGTGTTTTTTTGGTTGACGTACATGTACGTTGATGTACATAACTATAACTTTTGTTACTATACTATACTAGAAGGCATATCCTGGTCTAATGGTTAGCTTGCTCGCTTGTTACGGAGCAAACTAGGGTTCGCTCCCGGGCAGAAGAGACAATTTTATTTTTTGTTTTTTTTTCATTTTTATTTTGTTTAAATTATTTTGTCAAAATTCTAGTTATATTTTGGAAAATGTTGCATTTAATTTTTAAGAGTGTAAATTTAATAACCGGTTGCAATTGTTGGAATTTTCATTCTATGTGTCATGTATACGAAACCAGAGGGGCGGAGCATATGACTTAAAACAACCAATGGAAGCCATAGGCGCAATTTTCAAAATCTTAATGAACCTTGCTATACATATATATATATATATATATATATATAAAAAACTGCACATATTTAGAAACCTAAATAATGGTATTAGGTATTCGAATTAAAATTAACAAAACATAAAATTTGTTTTTAAAGCTCTTAGATTAACAGACATATAAAATTTAACTTAATCCATTAAGTCCCAAGTATATATATTTTATTTTATTTTTGTTTTGCATTTATATCACATAAAAAATTAAGTAATTGATATTTTGGCAAATTTTAACTTTCGCATCCATAAGGGCCTCAGGGGATGGTGTTGTCATATGACGACAACGGGACTTACTGTATGACATTGTTAAATAATATGATTTTTTTTTATATATATATATGTTTATGTAGCACAATTTTAGTTTTATTTCACACAAAACTCTGTTTAATTATAGATAAAAACGTAAATCAGGATCATTTGACCAATACATTTTTTCAGATGGTAATTGATGGTAGCCAGATAGAAGTAAAATTCCCAAAAAAGTCTTCAACTCTTTTACAGAAAAAATAAATGGTTCATTTTTTGTTGCAGAGTAACGGATATTCTTTTACAATATAAGAGTTTATTTCATCAGTCCAAATGGTTTCAAATAATTGCACAGGCGATAAATGTCCGATTTTACTCTTTATATTCAACAGAACTTCTTCGAATCTCTTTTCAAAGATAGGTAACTTTGTGTAAGGAGGATTTTGGCGGCTCCACATAGGTTCTTCATTACATAATCGACGTTTCTTATTATATTTAGAAGTGCTGGGCATAGAACTTGGCGCAGAAATAATATTTTTTAACTTGAAATGAACTTCCACTTCACCGGCAGTATCTTTCACTTCAGGTGCGTCATGGAGTAAAACATCATCATCTATATCTTCTTCATCTGTCTGTTCGTCAACCGGTGTAGGTAAAACGACAATATCCACCTTTTCATTTTCATCGACTTCTTCCCAAAATGAATCGCGAATCCTCTAATACACGAACTGATAAAGCCCTTTTTGTAGACATTTTACTAAAAAATAAATTATCCTAAGTATGGAAATAATTTTAAAATACTTGAAAAACTTACTGTTATCTTATTCACTAAATAATCACTACAAATATACACGCATTTGCAGAGTAGAACCACCTAGTAAGTGAAACAACCCTTAAGCGTTATTATATCTGTGAGTCCCACTGTCGTCATATGAATACAGTGAATTTAGACATAGTTTCAAAGTTACAAAAGTTGCAAAGTGCGCAAAACAAATAATAAATATTATTCTGTGTTCTTTGCAGAATTGATATGATTTTTTTTTTGGTTCATTAACACTTTATATTTCATAAATGATAAATAGAAACACGTATAAACTGAAAACCTTCACTAGCAACAACTTAAAAAAAAATAACTATTTAAAATTTATTATAAATAATTATTCAAAATACTTCAAATCTCAAAAACTAAATAATAAAGATGCATTTCCTGCAAAATTTATTTCAAAATATCACATCGGCGAAAAATCACAGGCCCTTAATTTTGCTTAATCATATGACGACAGTGAGACTTAATGGGTTAAATATAATAAAAATGCATATATATTTGTATACTGCGTATTTTCAGCTTTGTCAAAAAATTGGTTAGTTGCTGTATGTCGCCACTTTGGTAAATAAACTCACTGTAAAATAAGTGCGCCCTTAACCTACTCTATTGGGCGCCCATGATCATCCCTATCTTGTTAACATATTTATATAATAAATGCGTACACAAGGAGACTTGTCATTGTGCTCTCCGTAATATATGAGGGCGCTTACTCTGTATTCCAAGTGCGTGTAATGTTGTTATATTGCTCCTGCCGCAAGATTTTCACTGGAAAAAACTTGAATAAATGAGACAGTAAATTTCTTTTGTTTTCAGTGACATTGTTTACTGCGATGCCGACTTGAAACAATAACAAGAAAAAGAACATTCTATGCATTGTTCTCTCATGCAAATTGTTTACTAATGAAATTAGTTTACAGAGGAACCAAAAATGAAATAAAAATACTAACGGACTACACGATTTAATCGCATTATAATTCGTTTAATTCTAAACAAAGGAAAGTTAACTTCACAAATCTAGAATGGACAACGGACGGCCAACAACGGTCAGGTTCGCAACAGTACCACAGGTATTCGAGTATCGTTCTGCTAAAAACATCACTCACCGTATTCTTCCAAACGTGAAATATTCGGAAAATATTTCACGATACAAGAATATCAGTCAGATATACATAGTGATATCGAAGAGGTCGCACAAAATACACTATAATCCGTAACTCCGGAAAAATCCAAAGCAAAATATGATTATTTTAATGCCTTTGCTACTAAAGCAATTAGCCAGGACAATTATAATTTTTGATAAATTCCAACCTGAACGGGATTCAAACCCGATACCTTAGAAATGCAGGGCACCTGTGTTACCATTACGCTACGTCGGTCGGCCAAGATATGATTTGAAAACGAAAAATTTGGACAGTGGTGTGAGGAATAAAAACTAAATAATATCAACGAAAACATTTGGCTGTTTGCGAAAAATTTTATTGAAGATTTTTTTTTCTCTTCAAACTTCAGTCAATTTTTAAAGTTACAACAAAAATTTTAAAAAATCACTCACCGTTTCTTCCGAACGTGATGAAATACAGTAGTACCTCGGTTTTCGTTGACTTCGGTTATCGTCGGTTTCGGTTTTCGTCGATTTTTCTCGAAAAATGTTGTCTCGGTTTTCGTCGGTTGCCTCGGATTTCGTCGGCGTACCGCGACCCACGCGCTACGCAGTGTTACGTTTGGGTTATGTATTTAATGTGTAATGATTCTTAGCATGTTCTTTATTTTTGTTAAGTCAACAGTTTTTTGACATTTTTATTTGTTATTTAACTACTAAGGGCCAGCTGCTGAAAGCTTAGCCTAGTTTAATCTTTTGGTTAAACTCTGTACAACATAACAATCCCATAAGTAACCATAGCAACCATTTTCTGATCTTTTGGTTAAGAGCGAAGGAAGTTAACTAAGCTTTCAGAAACCGGTCCTAAGAGCTCTATTTTTTTTTTTTTTGGCAAAAATTTCGTCACAATTATATTTAAATAAATTTCCAGCTGACCGGCGTAGCGTAGTGGTAATACACGTGCCCTGCGTTTCTAAGGTCTCGAGTTCGAATCCTGTTCAGGTATGGAATTTTCATCATGAAAAGTTAGTACTATCCTGGCTAATTGCCTTAGAAGCAAAAGCAATAAAACGTGAAATATAAAAAAAAGTCTGCACTTTTTTCCTTCCTAAGGCTTTGATTGCTTAAAAACAAAAAACTAAAATAATTCAAACAATGGGTTGAATCATGTTGTATGATAGTAGGCAGAGCTTACATATATAAACACTACGCATTATATAACTTGCATTACATAACGTAGATTAGTCTGCGTTTAAACTCGATTTTCAACTGTTTTTTATATATAATGTATATATTTTTTATAATGTAATAATATTTTTAATTTCAAAAGAAGACATACGCTACCTTAGTCATAAAGACAAAAAATTCCATAATATTACTAGCCTTATTTTAGTCATGAATTAAACAAATAATTAGTTTAGTCAAAAACACAAAAACTATAATTGTTTCCATAACCGCAATCTGATTAAATATTCCTTTCTTACATTTCTGGTTCAGATCAATGTGCATTACTTAATTTTTTTTCAGATTTTTAATTTAACCCCCTTTGAGTTAAGGTATGTGGGACAGTAATTTTTTTGTAAATTTTTGGAAATTATCGTTTTAAAATAAAGCAATTTAAAAAACTCTTTTCCCCTCCTTAATCTACATCTCAAG
Organism: Liopterus haemorrhoidalis; assembly: GCA_963971575.1. Classification (NCBI taxonomy): domain Eukaryota; kingdom Metazoa; phylum Arthropoda; class Insecta; order Coleoptera; family Dytiscidae; genus Liopterus; species Liopterus haemorrhoidalis. The sequence continues at coordinate 37,977,082 of OZ020611.1, read as the reverse complement.
ATCTTTCTTTTACCACACAAAAAATCGATATATTTCAAAAACAAATCTTCCCATGAACGGTTCCCATCATAGTATATTACTGAGATTTTTTCAGATTTTAAGATAAGTTCTCTTGAAAATTGGGTTGGGACGGTTTTTAGCTTATTTTTGGAGAATATTCAATAAAAAAAAAGGATTTTTCAAGAATACAAATATGTTTATTTATTAACGTACAAGGTGTCTCAAAAGAAATTTTATATTTATTTAGCTTACTGCGTGAACGCAACGTATCCGAGGGGCGCGGGGGTTATGTCAATCGGTAGCCTGGCTCTTGGGAATTTAGTCGCTATGGAGCGTTTTTCGGGAGCAAACCACGCGTTATGCGTGCGAGAGTTTTAAAAAACGGTGATTCGGCGACTGTAGCGCGTAGAAAATTCTGCAGTATTCGAGGTTTTCGCCACTTAAATGATGCGCCAAGCATTCCTCTCATTTGACATTGGGTTAAAAAGTTTGAAGAGACTGGTACAACGCTGGATAAATCAAAATCCGGGCGACCTAGGTCATCAAGAACGGTAGAAAACTTAGAGAATGTTAATCAGTCTGTTCGTGACGACCCGAACCTTTCAATTCGGAAGCGCGCAAGTGCTTTAAATGTGCATAGATCATCATTACATCGCATTATGCACAAAGACCTAAAACTGCACCCCTACAAAATTCAATTGGTGCAAGAATGAAAGCCCCAAGATGCCAGTCAGAGGCTTAATTTCGTAAATCAGGTGATTGAGCGATTTTCAACGTTTACCAACATTTTATTTTCGGATGAAGCTCATTTTCATCTTAATGGCCACGTAAATAAGCAGAACTGTCGCTACTGGAGTGCAACGAATCCGAAAAGCAAACATCAGAAACCCCTACATTCGCCTAAAGTGACCGTATGGGCTGCGATGTCGGCGCGAGGAATTATCGGCCCTTACTTTTTTGAGACGAAAGGGGGGCGTGCAGTTAAAGTGAATTCAGAGCGTTATGTGGAGATGTTAGACAACTTCTTGGTACCTGAACTGCAAAACTTTCCTGGCTATAACCAAAGAACATGGTTCCAACAGGACGGAGCAACTTCACACACGTCCAATATGTCTCTGCCACGTGTTCGTGAAATTTTCTCAGGCAAATTGATCTCCCGGAGAGGTGACATAAATTGGCCTCCACGCAGTCCAGATTTAACCCCTATGGACTTTTTCCTATGGGGTTATCTTAAATCTAAAGTTTACGCCAATAAACCGACTTCACTGGCGCATTTGAAAGAAAATATCCGTCACGAAATGGTAGCCATCCCTGAGTCCACCTGCCGAGACGTCATAAGTAATTTTACTGTTCGATTAAATGAGTGCCGAGAACGCGAGGGTCTACATTTAGACGATATTATTTTTAAGAAATAAATCCCCAAAAAGTGTATTTTAATAATTAATAAACATTTTTTCTATATACGGCTTACTTTTTTTTTTAATCGATCCACTAAATATAAATTTTTTTTTTAAGACACCTTGTATTAAGAGGTTTCATTTGAAATTCCACTCAAAATTAAAAAAATATTTATTAATTTTTTCATTAAATACATATTTGTTTTTATTTATCTTGCGATGGGTTTTTTAACCCTCTGTATTTTTCCTACATGTTGGTAGAGTGTACTTCTCTCTGACCATACCAAGCTTTCTATGTGCAGCCGTTTGGCTACAATTTCTTCCGTACAAACCGCATGAATGACATTATATGGATGTTTAGGTGGGCAGGCAGATACATGAGTGTCTTTATAAATGTTTTTTAGTTTTTTAATACCTACAAAAGCCTAAAAACAATACTATATAAAACCATCAATTCAATTATAGTGTTTCCCAGAAAACTAGGATTTACTTATTTTACGAGATAGCCCGCGACTAAATGTTTATTATGTGGAGTGTTACGGTACTGATAATTATATTATGACATTATTACACTTTGTCATAAAATTGCGTATATTAATACAGGTTGTTCTCCCTTCAGCGACATAAGTACTCGTTCATGAAAAGAATGCCCTCAAGAAAGTAGTTAATATTTTGATATCTTAATGACTTATTTTATTACAGAAATATGTCATCCAGTATAATTATTATACTAAATGAATGTCAACGTAGGACTTGTTAATCAAATTCATTAATTTATTATTATACTTATAATAATATTTTTTAAATTTTATGGAACTAAAAATTACATATAAATTTAGATCTTTTAATGGCTCTGTGGTAAGACGGTTTTCTGCAGAGCACAAAGATGCATGTTAATATCTGGGACCCTACTTTCTTCCCCCCATTTCTTCGTCGTTCTATTTTATATTTGCCATCAAATTTTCAACATTTTTAGGGTTTTGTAGGTATGACCAAAGAACCCTTATACTGTAATTTTGTCGTCTATATGTCTGTCTGTCTGTCTGTCTGTAAAAATTGTAGCCAAACGGCTAAACCTAGAGAGTTGAAATTTGGTATGCTTATACAACTCTTTGTCCCGAACATAGGAAAAATACTAATACATCCAAAAATCATATGAAAATCATATAAAAATGATATTTGGCTAATAACGTACACAAGTTATAGCTTTGTAACGCGCTACACTAGAACGTGGATGCTGGTGTAGTGATTGTTGACGCTGGCTTTTCACCCAAGTAACTCGATCCGAAAGGGATCGAACCCTGCGAGAAGAGACAATATTATCTTTTGTTTTTTTTTTTTAATTTTCATATTGTTTAAATTATTTTTTCAAAATTCTAGTTATATTTTGGCAAATGTTGCATTTAATTTTTAAAAGCGTAAATTTAATAACCAGTGGAAATTGTTTAAATTATAATTTAATTCTGTTTCAATGTACACGAAATCAGAGGGGCGGAACTTATAACAACCAATGGAAGCCATAGGTGCAATTTTTAAAATTCTTAATGAAACTTGCTATATAAAAAAAAAATACTGCACATATTTAGAAACCTAAATAATGGTATTAGGCGTTCGAATTAAAATATATGGACTGGATACAGTCCTGAAGATAATATTTTCATTTCCCTTACATATTACGGTACTATATCCGATAAAACTGCCCGTTTACTCAAAAAACACAATTTAAATAGTACCTTTAAACCCCCCTCGAAAATATCTAATTGACTTTTCAACGCTAAATTCCCCATGAACCTCTTTTTAAGTCTGGAGTCTTTAAATTGACTTGTGAAAGCAATTCCCTATATATTGGTCAAACAGGAATGAATTTTAATATTAGATTAAAGGAACATAATACAGCCTTTAATTCTAATCTCGATGTATACCATTCTAGCTTTAGTGACTAAATGAAAGAGTGTAACCACATAGAGAGCGGTCCGTTAATTTTAAGTGTTTAAAACCATTGCATATTGTAAACAAGGGCTATAAACCAAACCATCTTGAATCTTTATAAATATTTAAACATCTGAGGCAAAACGGTGCGGTCCTCAATGAACAACAAGATAAATCTCGGCGAATAAACTAAAGTTTATTTGCCGATCTTCCAGGTATATAGGGGAAAGTTGGCTATTGTGTACCACTCGGTAAATCGTACCACCCCTTTTCTAGCCAAATCTAGACATTATTTCAGTCATCTATGTGTTGAATTAAGAAGCTGCATGTATAATACGCTGACAGTAGCAATGTCACCGTAGGTCGAACTCTGAATGGTGAGATACTGGATAATAAAGTTTTAGCAGGTGCTTGATGTAAGTATTTATACCATTTCTTAAGCATTTAACTCGATTCGTAATGATTTTAATTTGTTTTTATTATCAATATCTCAATTTCGATTAGTTTTTAAATCTAATGACTGTAAAAATGTTTTTCAATGAACAGATTGAGGTTATTTTAATAGATATTTGAAAAATCTAGTACGTGTTGGGTAAATTATTCCTGTTTACAGTTTGCTATTTTGTACCGGTACGATTTAACCAACTGAATTTAAATGTACTTATAACCTATAATGAGTAACTGGACCGAAGGAGCAATGCAAGAAGCAATAGATGCTTATAAAAATGGGGCTGGTCTTAACGAGGTATGCCGTAATTTTGGCATTCCAAAGGCAACTTTTAAAAGCCTAAAAAAATATGCGCGCCGATAATGCCACACTTTTTTTGGCAAATGTACAGCATTGCCTTCTACAATTGAAGCAGAACTAGGGAACCATATTTTAAAATTTGAAAATTTGCTCTTTGGGTTGACAGTTATGGATGTCAGTGTAGCTTTTGAAATTGCAGAGCGAAATTCTATTAGGTATACATAATTTCAACAAAAATAAAGGTCTTGCAGGCAAAGCGTGGTATTACGCCTTTATGAAGAGATACCCAACGTTGTGACTACGGCGACCAGAATCAACATCTATTGCTCGGGCCAAAGGCTTTAACAGAAAAAGTGTTAATGGTTTTTTTGACATTTTAGAACAAATTATCGACGAACATAAGTTAGATGGTACCAAAATATTCAATATGGATGAATCTGGTTTTTCGACGGTACAAAAGAGAAACCAAAAAATTGTCGGGATGAAAGGAATACATCAAATTGGGGTTATAGCAAGTTATTGTTTTTATGTAAGCAAATACCTATCTGTGATTTTTACAATATATATTTTTATATATTAAATAAAAATGAACTGTATACTCATTTTTGAAAATAATTTGTATTTTTTTTTCTAATAATTAATTAAAAAATTAAAAATATGTGATTATTTTCTTGTTTTTTATTGACAGGTACATTTAACCAACCCTATGGTACAATTTACCAACCCAGTTGGGTAAATCGTACTTTGCAGTGTTTTTTTATTTTGCAATTTTAACAGCAATAGATATTGAAATATAATTATTTCTTGTAATATTATGGTAGATAATATATGAAATGAAATTTCTACATTTATATTTTTGTTGTTGTTGCATTCATATTAGTTTCACAGGCAAAATAAATTAGGGGGTACGACTTTGCCTACTTTACCCTAACGGTAGTACACTGACTTTTCTATATTCATTTCTTTTTGAACACTTGATAATGCCATTGTATGGCGAAACTATAGTCGTGTTGAACAACAATAAAGTGATATGTTTTAGACATGTAATTGAAACCTGTGCTAACAGTCACAAGAATAAGACGGATGTCTGCGAATTCCGCAAACAATCTTAATTATTAAGGTATTTAGCTATCGTATGTAATTGTTAATTAATTTTTGACCAGTTTAATAATTTCGGATAGGGTGTCCGAAATTTGGAGACCAATTTTTATTTTAAGAAATGTAGTACCATCATACATTTATTAATTTTCTGTAAAGATTCGCACTAAATGTTTTGGTCTATAAATTCTTAAGTAAATTATAATTTCATTAATATGTCATAAATTTTAATTTTCCCTAAAAAATAGGGCAATTACAAAAGCTATCCGATATACGGTATCAGGACACTAACCCCCGGGACACTAACCCCCGGAACACTAACCCCCAGGACATTAACCCCCCGTCAATAACCCCCGGGACATTACCTCCCCATGTCAATAACCCTCTGTGCCATTAACCCCTTGGACAATAACCCCCGTGCCATTTACCCCCAGACATTAACCCTTCGTCAACAACCCCCGTGCCATTAACCCCCCCTACCAATAACCCCCGGGCCATTAACCCCCGGGTTTCGAATGATGTAAACTATTCAATAAAGAGTGTTATTATTGAGAGGTTGACAGACTTCTTCGTATCGAATATATGAAGTAAATAGTTCTCTTAAAAATAAATTTGTTAGTATTTATTTTAATATTATTTTATTTACATCTTAAATTAATTTGTTTTATACTTACGTAACTTGATAGTTGAGAAAACAAAATTCGATTTTTATACATCTGAAAAAATGTCTTTAACCTTGAATTTTTAAAACTCAAATAATATGGAAAAAAAGCCATCAATTCGAAATTGTAAACCAAAACATTATAAAAATATTTAAATTCCATTTAAGGCTCAGAGAGAATACAATTTTCAATAAAAAATTCTTCATTGGGCCCCTATGAATTTTTGAAAATATTGATAAGGGCGTATTATTACATCGCTTAACTCACATTCACACAAAAAAAATTAATCAAAATCGTTAGAGCCATTTTTGAGAAAAATTGATTTTTGTAAGTTAACCTTAAAAAAAGGTCTTCGATCTTGAATTTTTAAGAATCTAAAAATATTGAAAAAATGCCATTAACTCGAAATTGTAAACCAAAAAAATTATTTAAAATATTTAAATAGCATTTTAGGCTTAAAAATCTAAAATATTAATCAATTGCCAGGTGGTTAATGGCCCGGGGGTTATTGGTACGGGGGGTTAATGGCACGGGGGTTGTTGACGGGGGGTAAATGTCCGGGGGTAATGGCACGGGGGTTATTGTCCAGGGGGTTACTGGCATGGGGGTTATTGACATGGAGGATAATGTCCCGGGGGTTATTGACGGGGGGTTAATGTCCCGGGGGTTAATGTCCCGGGGGTTAAAGTCCCGGGGGTTAAAGTCCCGGGGGTTAGTGTCCCGGGGGTTAGTGTCCTAGAACCCCGATATACGGCTACTTTCCAGTACTTTAATTTTATTGTCAAAGACATATAATTTCTATTATCACTAACACCAGTGTTTAATTTATACACGTTATGATTTTTAAATCATTAATTCTAGTGAAATATTGTAGGCTGAAGAGAATTAATTTTCTGAACTTTACCAGTTTATTCATACTTGTAGCATTATACTGTTTTGTGTGTTGGTACATTACTTTTCTTAAATCATGAGCATCGCCCACAGTAAATAAACAAGTTAAATATTCACGAGCTTTCTCCCCACGGACAATATTTAGGAGACACCGGAAGACAACTCATGTTCTGCTTTATTCACATGCTAATGTTCAAGCAAAACAAAACAATTTTTCTAACATTCGAAATACGATATTGTCAGAAATGTCTGCTCTGTGGGGAATAACCATAATGTACTTTACATTTTATTCATGAATTCTTGACTAGTAGAATGAACTTTTGAGAATCTTAACCCATAGTTATGTATGTATATTGTTAGATATTTATTTGAAGTACGCCTAGAGAAATTTTATCACCAACTAGGAGCAAAAGTAAGGAGCAGTACACAAGCCAAGGTACGAATTGCACTTTTATGATTTTCAATGATAATAATTTTAATGAAAATTTGAGGAGTTACGGGGAACAACCTAAAACTACAAGCTACATATATGTATATTCCCTATTATTAACTTAACAGCAAAATCATATATGACAAAAATATTTTATAATAAGGAAACAAATTTCCATAAATTTTTTCAGTTATAGTGCGTTCAAAGGTGAGTTTGCAGTATAGCTCTTATGGCAAATGGGAGCGGTGTTGTCAAATGTTGTAAAAGTGTCAAATGTGTCAATTAAAATAATATGAAAAACTCGTATGATTTACAAAAATCAACTCTTATAAAACTCAAAATAACACTCAACAAAAACAAATGGCCATTTGTAGAATACTGCGTCTTCACAGATCAGCGCGTTTTAGAGCTGGCAACGTCGACAAGCAAGAAAAGGATAACGTCATTGTGTGAACCCATTAGAGAGTATGAAAAAGAACTACCCCTTATGCCCTGTACTGCAAACTCACCTTTGAACGCACTATAGATACATATTATAAACCTAGCTCTCAATAATAGCAAGAAATTTCAAGATTATCACGAAACATTAGAATGGAGGCGCGACATCCACACTTTGAATTTCCCGTTTAAATTATTTAATAACAAACTAGATGCCCCAGAACTTCTTCAAAATTTAAATATTCGAGTCCCTGGCATAAAATTGAGAATTAAAAAAGATCACTATTTCAAAATTTCAGAATCTATGTCACCACTGAACAAAATGCTCATTCTAGTATACAAGCAAGTCTCTGATAGAGATGTAGATATATTTAACGAAAATTATAGAAAGTTTGTTAATATAAAAATAAATTAGACTAGTTATTTTGTATTTTATTGTATGTTTGCTTATATTGTGTTTTATTCTTCTATATTATTAGTATTTCTATATTATTGTTATTATAATATTATTATTGTATTGTATTTTTTTCCCAGTACAATGTAACTGGACTTGTGCACTTGTAGACTTGTGAAAATATGTATAGTTACTGGTTAAAAAAATAAGTAAATATTTGGGGAGTTAAAGGTGATGATATTTAGAAAATTTCATCTTCATCTGCACGTATCTCAAAAACAAAATACTATAAAGATCTGCGGTTGAAATTTTAGAAATCCTGAGGTCTTAACTAACTTGTATTTTAAAATTAAAAAAAAAAAAATGAAAATTTGTCATTTTTAAATTTTTTTGTGAAAATTTCGATAAAGCCTAACAAAAAATGGTTAGGGATAGAAATCTGGGATTTGGATTTAAAACATTCTCCTACATTAATTAGTTTAAACAACAAATTGGGGTTTAAATAGCCAATTATTAGGTTTAGTATGGGCAGTAATCCAAAATCCTTGAAAATGGCAAAAAATCGAAAAAGTCGTAAGGGATAGACCTTCCTATATACCTAATCGGTAACCGACAAAAATCAATTCATCGAAAGTAAATTCATCGAAAATCAATTCATCGAAAACGAGTTCATCGAAAAAGACTTCATCGGAAACGAGTTCATCGAAAGCAAATTCATCGAAAACCAATTCATCGAATGATCAATTCATCGAATCGTCAATTCATCGAAAAAAAAAACGTTTTGTAAATATTTGAGAGGAATGCCGAGGGGATCGCTAAGTGAAAAAGCAGTGGTCAATAAAAGTAGACAGACAGTAAGAAACAATTGCATAAATTTTTTTATATGGTTTAAAAAAAATAATATTCTTTGATTATCCTCAAATATGCACCAAAAATGATCTCACTAAAACTTAATGTAAATTTGCAAAAATTATATATTAAAAATGTTGTGACAGATAACACAACAAGTACCATTAATATTGTTATATAATAATCCCCCGAGATATGTAACACGCAACTTACGTAAAATGAAAATTTCAAAAAATGGAAAATTTTTTAAGTAGAGTAACCTACAATTTTACAAAGAATTATTTTCTATTTGTATGTATATACATATAGAATAGTATATGTAAATGAATTTCAGTTTATTTTTGTCTTGTTTCTTTTATATATATATATTTATACAAAAGAAATATAAACTACATATTTCTTTTGTTCCTTTATAAAAATTCCTATTCGACTTACGTAAAATTCGAGTTACCCAAAAGTCCACGTAAAAGTTCAGAATGGGTGTATTAAATAAATTTATGATTCCATTAACCGGGTTTTTTTGATCTAAGGAGGACTGTTCGATTTCAAAATATTCCAAAAGGTATCTTTTACCTGGCGTTTTTTCTGAATGCAAAATTTAAAAATTATTAGTAGACCAAGTATGATAGTTATTTAATAAGTGTAGTCTGTCAAATTTTATTGACTACTGATTTTTTGGCTTTCCGATCCCCTCGGCATTCCTCTCAAATATTTGCAAAATATTTTTTTTTGATGAATTGATTTTCGATATATTTGCTTTCGATGAACTCGTTTTCGATGAATTGATTTTCGATGAATTTGCTTTCAATGAATTGATTTTCGATGAACTTACCGTGAATCACCTAATCATATGGTCACTTTTGAGTTACGGTGTACAATTTTGACATTTGCAGCAAAAAAATAAAATAAAATAAAATAAATAAATAAATAAAAAGAACAGAACCGATAGAATGTGAGCCAGCTCTCTTTTTTAAACTATCTTAATAAACTAATACTTACTTCTTATCTATCACCTATATTAATAAAATTGTAGGCTATATTTGTTTATTTACTTTTCGGTCCCGTATTTGGTTTCTACACGTTCCAAATGATTATAAGACAATATACGCAAAAAAAGAAATTTTTCTGTCTTCCTGTCTGTTCATCTATCTGTCTGTCCCCCGGATAGAGTAAAACTAGAATTCGAACGTAAGCTATAAGGCAGCTGAAATTTTTTATTCTTAATGCTCAGGAAACGAATGAAATATATATTTACAGAATAAAAAACTAATCTGTAAAAATAAAATATACCTAGAAACATGCTTATGGTCTACATAAAATTGTATGTTACATCAAATTTAATTAGGTAATATTTATAATCAAGCACGTAGGAAGTCGGTGGCGCCATCGTCTGCAAATTAAAATTTCGTTATATGCAAATAGACGGTAATTAATTAATAATTTTTCAAATGTCAAAACAACTAAGTAATATTTCATTACTATGAATAATTAACCTTGAAATTTATATTCTTCTGCTTTGTTCTATATATTAGTAACGATAATTTTTATGAAAGCAAAAGTAATAGAACACCCACTGTTTAGCGAACTGAATTAAATCGCTCATTTGCTTCAACAGTGTCATAACTGAAGCGCGGACATTTTATGCTTAATCAGTTAAAATATAAATATCATGATTGTCTTTGTAAGCGGTTAGAATGTAACCGCTTACAAAGAAAGTGATTAGATTTATATTCTAATTGGTTTGGTTTTGCATAAAATATCTGCGCATTAGTCGTAACTCAAAATGTATCACGAAACATTTATATATAATATAAAGTAGGTACGCTACAACTAATGAGCACTACGACGACATAAGTAGTCCTCTAGCGGCAACTTAGTTTAGTAGTATACCAACAACTCAAAAATGTAAAATTTTCAATTGTGCCACTGTTGTAGCAAAAAAGCTTACAGTAATAATATTGGTGTTTTCAGAAACTATTTCTGACTTCTGAGTTATTCAAAGGACCTCGTCATCATTTCAAGGATAAAGCAGACGCTAAAGAACTGGTAGCTTTATAACCCTCAGCGAGGACTGTAGGTTTACAAATAAATGGGGCAAAAACCAGAATGACGATAGAGGAATATTACCAATATTGTGTGGGTTTCTAAATATCACCACCCGTATTTTCTTAGATGCTAGGCAAAAGTTCTGCTATCTACTAATGAAAGCTAAATTTAAGGACACAGAAAAGTAGCTTGCATTGTTGCGTAGCGTGAGTAGTAGGCGGTTGAGCGCCATTGTTACATCGGCGCGTGCACTGATTCAGTAAGCTTTCAGCTGTGCAAAAGGGAGCGTCGTACTGTCAAGTGTTCGCTTGTTATAACCTCAAAACATGAGTGCCAAAATAGAATATCCCGCCAAATGTAAGAGAGAACCGTCGGTTCACGATCTGTGGGAGTGGTAATTTCAGAAATGAAATTTCATTATCATTTAAAATAAAATTATTCAATTAGTTACAAAATATTCAAATTATTTAAATATGAAAACTAATCTATTTTAAGATAAACATCCTCAAAGATTAGTTGAGCTATCATATATTTTTCTAGTTAAGTGTTAAAAGATATGGAGTGAATGACGGTCGTATATTGTCACGGGGTGGATTCAAGAACGGACATCTTTTCTACAAAATTTATTATATTATGATAATTTTACAACACAATACAATTAATTGTCAGAATGGCTGCTGGTGTTGACTGTCAGTGGCTGATGTCAGTCCCGTTCTTGCCCCGGCTTCTCCAGGATCGGTCGAACCACCCCATGTATCCGCACGAGGCGGACACGTGGAAAAGCCCGGTAGACGGCACTCACATCTCGGGTTGGTGACTTGAACAGCTGGGCTGGTCCTCTGGTAGCGTGCTCACAAAAATGATCGAATGAATAACTAACTACTTCAATGACTGACTCAATGAATCACTGACTCTCAATGAATAACTGACCAACGACTCTATTCCCTAAAACCATTTTATAATTGTTAACCAGGACACTATGACGTCAGGTCCTACCTCAATTGTTTTGGAAACATTATTCATTTGTATAATTGTTGGCAGCAATTAAAGACCATAGTCGGCACAATTGAATAATGTTTATCAACACATTAGAGAGTAGTTCAAAACTTATGTTGACAAACACGCACACTCTGCACATTCTTTAATTCCCAAAACCGCAAGTCAGCAACCGCGACCTACACGGCCTAAAGGCCGCTCAAGGAATTGGGACATTAGCATACAATTATATCATAATTGTGACAATATTATATGATTTGTTTGAAAGAACGTTATTGTTTATATCAAATAGCATGGTCAAATGTTTATATAGATGGTGATAGGCGACCACATATTTTCAGTGATATGGACTTCGTAGTAATTAGAGTCAAAATTAATTATCTGGGTTTATAAATTATTGGTCATAGAAATATGAGTCTTCAAGATAAGTTTATAAAAGGGTTTGCTGTTAATGTGGAGAGCTGATTATTTTTACAACGACAAAAAATGGGGTCAGAGACCAGATTTTTAGTTTAAGAAAAGAGCTGGAAAAATCTTGTGAGAGACAAAAGGAGTCATGAGTAAACCGTCACCGTGTACGGACGAACCTCCCAAGCATTTTTGGTAGAGAAACCCGGTAGCGTGTAGTGGGTAAACCAGAAGTAATCTGGAAGTGTTGAGGACAGTTTAAGGAAATAAACCTCGTTAACAGGTTAAACACAGTAAGTGTTGTGAGGTGTTTAACGGCTTGTGAGGTGATAACGGTGATTGCGAGGTTTTTGTGCATTGAGTGTCTCTCATGGGATTTTACAGCCAGCATTAAATTGTAAGTTCTAATGTTATTAATAACCTTCGATTCTAACTAAACATTAAACGTAGATTAAGTAAAATGCAGACATTCATTCAAACACCCTTATTCCTCTCATAAAGAATCTAAGTAACCGACTGGCGGATCCTTTAGGTTTTCAGACTTGATACCGCTCGCAAGTTTTGGAATCCACTATGTGGAGGGCCTTTCAAAGTAAGTACCATGAAGTACAATGAAATTATTAAATTCATTTAGCCAACCTTGACGTTTCGACCGATCCCTAGAAATGCCCCCACAGATTTCGAAACTTTCCGAAAATTTTCCTCCAGTTTCTCGGACTGTTTTGTACAAGATAGTCACCGAATAATTAGGCTACTTGGCTTCAAGTGATTTCCCCCTGTTCAACCACATGACGAACAGGCTTGAGAACCCATCCACACTACTCGGGATTCGGCGAACACTTGCTCGGGACTCGCCTAATACCGAATGTCTGGTGCTGCCTTAATGGACAAAGTTCTTGTAAGTATGGCGTCTGTAAATTTCCTATGCAAAAAGGTGAATTTTCATCTTTTATTCTAAAGTTGGTTTTACACAGTTCAATTAATTGATCAATAAATTGATGAAGTTTTTTGTCAATTAATTGAAAAATTTATTGGTAACCTTGGAAACAAAAACGACACTTTACACACATCAATTTATTTATCAATTTTATATGTAAATTTTTACATTAGCAACTGTAAAACATGTTGACATATTTATCAAAATGAAAATATTGAAAAAATCTTCACAAAATTACGAGCTGTGAACAAAAACAAAAGAAATATCCTAGATGATGGTAAATTAGAACGTTTGATGTTATGTCAGATTTGAAAACGAAACACAAATAATATATTTCGAGGTTATGCTACAACTAAACAGTTGGCAATATCTTAACAGATAAAAATATACCTAGAATTCCCAAAAAAATTGATGAAAAATTTACGAAAAATAGAACTTGTTCTATTTTCAATATAAATTGATCAAATTTTTTGTCAATTAATTGATCAATTAATAGACGAATTTTTTACACTTTACACACATCAATTAATTGAATGTCTACTTTCTTAAACTTTAAACAAAATTGTTAAGTATCAATTTATTTATTTTTCTACAAAATTTGGTTTCAGATTATTCTATAATTTAATATTCACACAAAAGTTAATACATTTCCTGAAAATGGTTAAATTAATTTTTATTTGTGAAATTATACTGTTTCGAAAATGGCAACTGAGTTGTTGGCACTGGTAATTTCTGGTAAGAAAGTAATTTTTAATATATTCAATTAATTAAACTACATAAAATTTATTAAAATGCATTTAATTTTAATATAATATTCATCAAGTATCTAGTAATGCAAGGTGGAGGTTTAAGAACTGCAGGTTACGATTTGGGAAATATGGGATGGAAATTGTACATTTTGAAAGTGTTTAAAAAAAAAAAAAAACTCAAAAACATATAAATTTCGAGACATTCTCAAAAATAATAATAAATACCCTTATGACGAAATATAAAAAGTACCAGTACCTATAAAACTTAACCGATGCTAATGATTTAAGTGAAAACTTCGAAGAGAAAATCAAGTGAAAATTTTATTAAAGACCTGACCTGTAATAGTTTCTTGATTGTTCGTAACAGATCTACCGAGCCGCGAACAATATCATCATAATAAAATATTCACACTGATGTTCGCCGCAGCGTGATAAATTTTGATTAAAACCATGCAAAATTATTAATTAACATGTCCATGATTAATAAAATAAAAAATAACAAATAATTAATTATATCTGTTCACCGGCCGTTCTTAAAAATCAATTATGTCAGAGCTTCAATTCAATTACAGTCTTTTCACACGAAATAGCTAAACAGTATTCCTTGTTCTCCTTACCTTTCCGGATACCCAGATTTACCCTGAATTCTGAATTTTAGGTCTACTAATTTCATATTTTATCATTCTTTTGACAATTAATATTTACTAATAGTTGGGTAAATATAGGAGATCTTAACACTGAGATCCAAAAGAATTCCTTGAAAACCTGACGAGTAGCTGGCTGTTTAAGAGAAACAGTGTGGAGAAACAAATGTATGAGGAAAGAAGCTAAAACGAAAATATATAAAACAATTGGTTTGTGTTTCGTGTTTTCTGTGTTATATAAAAAACAATTATTCGCCTTGTTTTGACTTAGACTAATGAGACAAAAACCGAAACGTAAACAACTAAACAGATCATGAGAAAATGTAAAATGAAAGTTCTTCGACCAATAAAGGTGTTTCCCTGAGACAAAAAGACCAGCAAATCCATACTCAAATCCTATGATATTCCAATACGCAATCAAGTGGATGAAGATGAGAAAGATAGAATAGAATGAATATGTGGAGCTAATGGCACAAAGATGTCTGGCATACATTTGTAGAAATGGATGGCCTTATAGGAGACCCCCTTGAAGACTACCAAAAAGGTGGCACAAATCTAATTTTCCTCATCAACAGAATAAAACAGGACAAACTGGAAGGATATTTCTAGTTATAGTAGGAAAAGAAAAGGAAGAAAATATTTTTCTCTATAAGGGTAGGTTAAACACCGTTCCCAAAGTTTCTCATTGTGATGTATCGCCACTGGTGGCGTTGTATTGGTGACAATCACATTAATTAATATTAGGTGATTGTGCGCGCTTGCGCAATACCCATATGGGGTTCATGTATTTATTTTAAAATATAAGATCCAACAAGTAGTTAATAAGATATACGTTGTAAGTTAAAGAGTGTACGAATAAATTATTAAAATATAATATATTCTCAACGTTATTTAAACCCCATTCACCTCACTTATATAGAACTAAATAATCTGAAATAAAATAAGTAACAAGTCTTTGCGTGTTCATCAAATTTTTCAGCGAATTTTCATCTAATAGGATATTTTTATTAGAAGTTACAATTTAAACAGAAATGTCATATCAAACAATGTACGTCTACTTTCGAGACATTAATTTTATATGTTTATTTGGAAATCTGTATGCCAAATTAATGCTTACAAAATTTCCTTTGAATATTTTCTAAACGATTTATATAAATGTTGTACTGGGGCAACCAGCATATTGTAGCAAACTCTATATTACCTCGTAATGAAGTATAATAAAGGTCATGGGAGTTTTATTTTTTTATTTTTGAATTAATTGCTTGCTCTAAGAATAAAACCTAACAATCGAAGGGATTTGTTTATTATACGATTAATGTGCAAGTCAGATGTTAATTTTGAGTCTAATATTACACCCAGATCCTTAATTTCTGTAACATTTTCTAGACAGATCAATTCTGTAACTCCGTTACTATGATAACAGTAACTAAATTCGTCACTATGAGCAAGGTCAGTTACTATCATGAATGAAAGTCATTATACGTTTTATAATATTTTATCTTGTAGTAACGTTACTACATAGTAATTTTTTACAGAATTGATCTGAGAATGTGTGTATTTATTTTATAATTCAAATTTATTATGTTGCTGTTTCGGTTAAAAGAAATTTTTATTAATATTTAATTTTAATTTCTTAATTAAACAATAAATAGTTCCATCTTCTTGTATGTCTCTGCAGTCATTTGTGGTAGATATTTTTTAAAATAAATTTTTAAGTCGTCTGCATACATAATAAATATTGAAGAATTTAAATCAAGTAGAAATGACATTTATAAAAATATTAAAGTATAAAGGGGCCAAGTTGCCTCTTGAGGGACACCAGTGGTAATATTTATGTAATTTTGTAAACCGATCGCCGCATGTTCCATCGACAAATGCGATTTAATCATTCGCTCTGCCCAGCGCATATGTTTAAATTTAAAATTATCAACAGTCCAGCGTGTACTTGCGACGAAGACAACCCAGCTGATCTAAATCACTTGATTTTAGCTTGTAACAACTTTATTGATGCACGTAATCAGTTAATTCAGAAGCTACAAATGAATAAAATAATTTTCCCAACAAATATATTTTTAATTTTGAAAAATGCGAACAAAGAAATACTCGACACTTTAATAGAGTACTTTATAGCAACAAATATATATGTATAATATAACTTAGTTTTCTAAATTAACTTAGATACTTAAAAATAAGTAATACCTATTTATACATTAATATAGTTTTAAAAAAAATCGTATATATAGCTCCTGACCAATTGTTATAAAACAAAGGTACGAAACGTAATTTATATATATATATATATATATATATATATATATATATATATATATATATACAGTATTGGCCATAAAGATAGCAACTTTTGATAATCCTATTTTATTTTTATTCTATTCAATATTTTTAAAATTAAATAAATGTAATTCTTACCTTTAACAATCCTCTACATATATTATAGTAAAAAAATAACTTTTAATAGTAAATTCTATTTTTTTTTATAGTATTTATTATTTTCACCTGGACATAAAGATAGCAACTACTCTTAAAAAAATCTTTTTTTTTATTAATTAAGAAAATGAATTATTATTAACAGATCATTTTTAATATTTTGTATAGTAACCACCAGTATTTATAACTTCCCGACATCTTTTCGCCATTGATTCTAATAATTTCGTGATCATTTCATTATCAATATTAGACCAGGCACCCTGCAAAGCTTTAAACATTTCTTCAATATTTGAATGTGTTTTGTTTCTAATCTTTCTGTTGACAATCTTCCAAAGGTTTTTTATTGGATTTAAATCGGGTGACTGTGACGGCCAAGTCATTACGTTAATTTTTGAATCCTAGAACCATTTTTTTACCAACTTGGAAGAATGTTTTGTGTCATTATCATGCTGAAAAATATATTTTAAAGGCATGAACTCATCAGAATAAGGTTTCATAACATTTTGAAGGATGTCTATATATTTAAATCGATCCATTATTCCTTCAATGTGGTATAGAGGACCTATACCATATCCCGAGAAACAGCCCCATACCATCACACCGCCTCCGCCATGTTTAACTGTTGGCAAGGTGTATTTTTGAACAAATCTTTTATTAGCAGGCCTCCTAACGTAACTTACACCACCACTTTTAAACAAATTGAACTTAGATTCATCACTAAAAATAACTTTTTTCCATTGATCCACAGTCCAGTCAATATGATTTTTAGCAAATTTTAATCGGGCCTTCACATTCTTTTTGGATAGAAGTGTTTTTTTAGCAGGAAGGCGACGAAAAAGATCCTCACTAACTAATCTTCTGCGAATAGTTCTTGTTGAGATGTTTTCTTGATCCATTTGTGGCAAAAGGCCCAAAATTTTCTCCGATGACAGAAAGGGGTTATTGGTAGATAAATAAATAATTTTTTTATCAGTTTGTTTTTTAGTTTTTCGTGGCCGTCCTGGAATTTTTGAAACTTCAAACGTACCTTCTTCTCAAAATCGTTTTATAATTCGCGACACAGTAGATTTATGAACATTTAAATTTTGTGAAATCACATTTTGCAGCAGCCCGTCTTTAAAACCAGAAATTATGAAGTTTCTAATTTCACTTGAAACAGTTTTACTACGACCCATGATTGACAAATATTAACTGAAATATTACTTGTGCACAACATATTATTTATGGATAAAATCTGCATATAACAAGAAAATTCAAGTAGTTGCAATATTTTTGTCCAAGCAAAAATGAAGAAATAATTTATTATTAATCTGTAAGTCAGATTATTTGATTATTGATTGATGTAACAAACAAAATATGATTAAATTATAGAATTAAGAGTATTTATTTTCCAATATTATTATTAAAATTTGAAAAATTGAAAGATGTTAAAAGTTGCAATCTTTATGGCCAATACTGTATATATATGTTTATAGCATACTTTGGTCTATTGCGCAAATTATTTATAGTTTTGCAAATCTCATAATGTTGTCGGCTATATGTTAAAATCACGTGACAATATCTTTGTGCATGGTTGCGGTAATTTTTAACGTAATTCTAATGACGGAGTACGCCTTTGTTTCTCGTATATATTTTACGTTGTATTCCATAACCTAAAAGAGAGACAATTGAACATATTTACAACGGTTAATTGTTTTAATAGACCTATATACCTTTTATTGTATATTTTAATATATAAATTAATATTTTTGTCTTAAATATATACTTACCTTGTATTAAGGGAAGGCCTATAAAACTAAATAAGATATGCAAAAACGATGAATATACTAAGACTTTGATTTGACATATCATTTGTCGTTATATGTTAGTTATTTATATCATTTATAAAAATTTTCTATTGTACTTGGCGAACTATTTTGCTATCATTTTGAATCTGTATCAGTTCACAAATAGATGCTACAGGTTAAAATTATTTTCGTATAGAACTCTTATACTAAGTGGTATTTCATAATCAACAATTATGGTAATTTTCCACAAAGTTTCAGAACTAAAAACAATTATATCCACAAAAAAATATGTATTATAACATTGCTACACAAAATATCTAAGTATTAAATTTATTCGAAACCCAAAAATATGTATAAAAAATTAATACAGAAAATTGTTATGGAGTGATAACATTTTTATACTTTTCACAATGAAAAAAATCTAAAACTGAAAAGATAAAAGTTCATTGCAAATTTTGATATATAAATTGTTATTAATTTTATTTCAGATTTAGTTTTGTATGAGAAATTTGTATCTTGTGATGTTAAACCTATCGTTAATGAGTCAAACTGCTTTTCTCAAAATGATACTATTCATTTCTTAGGCATGCAAATTTCCCTAATAAATCAATGTTATAGTTTATTTTTTAGCACAAATTCCAAATAAAAATGTACCCAAAATTAACATATATTCTCACGCAAAGTTTGTAGTTCTAATTTATTTAAATATTATTTAAATTTTGGAGAATTTCACAGTTAAATATACTCTAAGCACTATTTAATTACTATAACCTTAAGACTTTATTAAGAAAACATTCATTAGTCTTAGTCATTTTCAATAATACTCAGAGCCGGAATAGCCTAGAGGTGTTCATCAACATCTGAAGAACATAGGAAGATACCAGAAGGGCTCGAGACCACCAAGAATCATCCAGTCTCTAGACACTTCTGATATATTGCAATGAGTATATGTTTAGTGAACTGCATCAGAGACCTCATATTTCAGGATGCTCAAATTTCAACTGTTATGATTTTGACGTATTGCTTTTAGTTTAACATATCTGGAGGCATGTGTGTTTTCGATATAGTATTTCTGGTGATATATGGGTAAGGTGGATGATATATTGAAGGTGTGGGAGGTGAGAATGTTAGGTGAAAAATCAAATAATAGGAAATTACGAAATCGTAACAAAATATTGCCGGCCCGTGGTTTCGTATGGCCTGGAGCAAGACATTATAATAGATCTGTACAGTGATTTTGTTAAAAGAATATTACGCAGCTCTAATTGCCATATTTTATTTTGTAATTTTTTTTTTAAATTTTGTTAGACATCAGACAACCTTTTCAGTTCTCTGGAGCATTCAATTCCTGGAAAGAAGTCACAAATAAATTGATGAATTTACTAGTAATTTTTCTTTCCAAAAAAAAAAAAATAATAAAACTTTAAGCCAGGCACTGAATCTTTGGAGACAAGATAGCAAAGTGTCATACATAATAATGGTGATATCGCCTTTTGTACAAATTTGTTTATGTTAAAACATTACAGCAAATCCTGGTTACATAAAAGTCGTACAATTAGTTATAAGCTAAACTAGACATCAAAAAAAAAAAAAAAAACATGCATTGCATTATTGCCTTATAGTATTAGGTCGTAAAGGATGAAATTTGTAGAAAAAAAGGCAACGTTGGTTGATAACTTACAAATATAAGGAAATATTTTATTCATCAAAGTATGCACCCATATTGTCTATACACTTTTGCCATTTAAGCGGCAGGTTGTTCAGGCCAGTGGTATAAAACCCTGGCGGACGAGAGTGAATGAATTCCAGTTTTATAGCATTGTCGGAATTAAACTGGTTTCCTATTAAAAAGTTGTCCAAATTGCGGAAATAGGGGTAGTCAGTGGGAGCTAGATCTGCTGAGTATGGAGGATGATGAACAAGTTCCAACTCCTTTTCCAATTCATTTAGTTTTGCCACAGTCATTTGTGCAGTGTGTGGTCTAGCGTTATCATGCAATAAGATAGGAGTTGATCTGTTGACCAATCTAGGCTGTTTTTCTTTAAGTTTTTGCATCATTTCGGCCAGTTGGTTACAGTATATTTCTGCTGTGATCGATTAGCCAGGTTTTTTTTTTACCTGTACGAAATTTGGCGATCCAATTTAATATTGTCTGCTGCGTAGTAACACTAGAGCCAAATACACTATTAATGTTTCGCGCGGTCTGCGATGCTGTAAGATGCGGAGTTCCACGTAAGAACTCATACTTCATAATAGTGCAAATTTTCGACCGTTCCATTTTCAACAAAATTAATTTAAAAAAAAAGTTTTTGGCATTTTTTAGATCATACAATGATTTCTTTAAACAGATGAAATCTGTAACTTTCCAACAAAAAAGAAAAACAGAGCGGTGAAATATTAAGCCAATGTCAAATAATAAGCTGTTAAAGGTGGCAATATTATTAACTACAAATTTCATCCTTGACGACCCATAGAACTCGTTGCAAACTAAAACGTGCAATTCAGCATTTTAATTACTATTTCGAGTTTTAGTACCTGTGAAAACTAATATAAAATAAGGTAATACTTTTTTATATTAACAGAAAAATATTTAAAAAGCCGATTATAATCAAAGAAATTATAAACAAACAATTAACTGTCGAGAAGAGGTTAAAATGAAACCTTTATTATATATTTTTTAAATAATTAGGGTTAAATATTACAAACGTCTATTTTTACCACCATATGTCGCCACTAAAACAGTCCATCTATTCCCAGTGTTTTATGTATAACCGTGAGTTTTATGTTGATAGGAGAGTACTCAAAATCGAGTTTTACATAGAAAAAGAAAAGCATACGATTACATTATAATAAGACTGAAAGGACAATTATAAAGAAGATCTGGAAAGAAAGTTTTACATTCTGCCACTGAGATGGAGGAGTTATATAGCCTCTTTGATAAGAGCAAAATCCTGCTACCTACATATAGTACACCATATATTTACGTATGGTTTCAAAAGTTGAATATCAACATAACAAGATGGACAACACTTCACAGTCTTTGAAACCAGCTTCATGGCCAGAAATAAATCCTGAAATTAATTTGTATTCGGTCCGTACGCCACTGTCACATCAGAATAAATAAAAGTATAATTTGGAACATTGATACATGCGAGTCGCGTCTCCAAGTTGTTGCAACATAATGGCACACGACTTAATCCATGCATTATGATGCGATTATGTTCAATATATGAGTTATAATTTGAGTGCATATCACGCTAACAACATGGTGTCCTGGGTAATGCGTGCACATGCATCACAGTCGCCCGTGACTTATGCTGCAAGCGGGGGGCACGTCAATATCGAATAACTAGAGGATTTTACAAATCGTTGACAGAGGAAAAAAGTCTGTTGTTTAAAAATCTTACTAATGTGTATGTGTGTAGCTATATGTTACAGTTGAGAGGAGTAAAAGAGTAAATAATGGGTGACAACTAAGTGCACGGCGAGGACAAGTTTATAGCCATCAGGATCTTAAGACAAGTTAAGAAATAGAGAGATATATAAAGCAGTACTTCACAATGTACGGAAAAAATTAAAAATAAATCCTATTTTCTCTCTCTCTCTTTCTCTCTCTCTCTCTCTCTCTCTCTCCCTCTCTCCCTCCCTCCCTCCCTCCCTCCCTCCCTCCCTCTCTCTCTCCCTCTATCTTAAATGTCAAAATTTTAAATGTCTGTTTTTTTCATGTGCTCTATATCAGAGTTTACCAAAGTGGGTTTTACCAAAATGAACCAAGGTTAAAAAAAGCACGCTAAGTTCGATCAAATATTAAAGTTTTTGTCACTGTTTTTTTTTTTCGGTTATCGTGGTATTGTGTACCATGTTTTTTACCGTAAGGTGTTACAGGTATTAAAGAATACTGTTTGTGCTTGTTGCGTCGGCTGCATGAAGCAATTTGTAGAAAAGGGCAAAATTTATGGAAAGACAATTCTTCGAAATTGCACCATGATAACGCACTAGTTCCCACTTTATTGCTTGTTCGAGATTTTATGTCCAAAAACAGCACCAATATGATACCGCAACCACCCTATTTACCATACATGGCCACATATGATTTTTTTCTCTTCCCGGAGATGAAAAAAAAAATGAACAAACAACTTTTTACGACCATTGGAGAAATAAAAGCAAAATCGCTGAAGAAGCTAAAGGCTATATCAAAATCTGTGTGTCAGAAGTGTTTTGAAGCCTGGAAAATTGGTGGCATAAGTGAGAAAATATAAAAATTGATGAGAAAAGAGAAAATCCAAAAAACCTAAAATTAGATGGACACTGGAATTGGACAAAAGAACACCGAGCTATATAATACTTGAGGAAACGTAAAGAGATAAATTAAGGATAAGAACCGGAAGAATGGCGGTGAGATTCGAAAAGAAGATCAAAACAAGCAGTAACGCATTAATACAAGAAAGTTGAAAAGAAAAAGAAAAAAACTATAGAACCAACTGGGGAAAAGAAAATATTTTGAAAGAAATGGATATAGCATACAGGAGGTAAGAAGATAAGAACAAGGAAAAAAAATAGAATATACAATGGAGTATCGGGACAGACAGGTACAGAGACAGGAGCGACAAAATAGAATACAAAGATCACGGTACAACCATGGATATAAACGTATACAAGTTCCCGCAGTGCCCCTATACCTCGCGAAGCCAAAACGGAAGAATCGAAAGATCATCGCTAAATTCCGGTGCGGAAACGCAGAAGGGGCTAACTGCTTCTGGAAACCAGAATGCCAAAGAACCTGTAGAACTTGCAGAGAAGCCAGAGAGACAATCCAACACCTATTGTCCTGTAGCGGGGTAGGAGAAGAACTTCGTTCAATGCGCAGAGCGCTGGATGAGGCAGGCAGTGGGTACCTGGAAAAAGGAGGTCCTCGAAAGAAGAGCACAAATAATTCAAGAAAACGTCCGCTTATTAGGCAGTCATCATCACAATCATCATTAGCGCGACAGCCCGAAATGAACCAAGGCCTCCTGTTTCCAAGTTTCGTGCCCATGTTTTCAATATATGTACATTCAGGAGTAATATGGTCAGTATTACGTCCATTTTTCTTAGCGTACACAGAAAGGCACCTACAGTTTAAATCCGGTTGCGAACGGCTAAGCAGAACCTGTAATTTGTATAAATATTTTTACACAAATTATTTGAACTCACGTCCGTGCCTTTCCTCAGAGGTTAAGTAGCAGGTACAGACGATTTAACGTCTGCAGCTACACGCTTATTAGGCAGTACAAGATTTTAAAATGTTTCTTTTTTAAAGACTAATATTAGAATCTGTAAATTTATAGATTTAGAGCTATTTTTAAATGTATAAATAGATATATCACACTAAATTAATGTAAAGAAATGTAAATAATTCAAGGCCGAAAGGCACGAATAATTACTACTATAAAAATTGATGAATAAATAAATATTTTTTATAAATTAAAAAATTGCCCGAACTTTTTGATTACACTTCATATATCTCAAATGGGCCTTGAAAATAAGAACCATTGTGCCAATATGATACCACCAAATTTTCGTTTCGAGTAGTGGATCGAGGAGAGAGAGCGAGAGAAATCTACAAAATCCTGAAATGTGAGAAAATGCACTTATCAACATTTAATTCTTTTTATTTTTTGTTTTTTTCATATTTGATGACTAGATAGATATAAAAATTAAGTAAACATTAAATAATATCTGAATATAATTTGTTTAAGTAACATTTACTTAAAATGGTTAGCAAATAATCCTAACAGAATGTTTACAATAAATCACAAATAAAAACTAGAAAAAGTTGTCATCACATCCCACAGAAACAATAATTCTATAAAATTACGTATGCATAATTCCACACACGAAACACATCCTTTCAAAATATGATTAGTAGTTCAACATTAACTTTCCATAAACCTAAATAAAAACAAAAAACCAACACATTAAATTTCGATAATATACTCAATGTTTCATAATTTGTGAAGTCAAAGTGTGAAACATAGCTTTATTTCTTATCGTAGGCGTCGGAAAAGGAATAATGCCAGTTTTTAACTAAAGTTATAATGTGTCGTAACAGCATACAAATTGATTTAGATTCATAATGCTTTCTTTTCTGCAGGCAAATGCGTCGTAAATTTTACTATGTAAACCTTTTATTATTATAGACATAGTCACGATATCATTATTAAAAACGCACATTATAAAAGATAATTCATATGTGATGATAAATTTATTAAACAACTAAAATATATTCGTGTTAAATTGTTGATATTCTTGGGCGATACATTGTTAGATAGCATGCGACTATAATTATGGATTTACATATTTAACTCGTTGTTTAAATGTTGAATTTGCAAATTATTGTGTAAAGATTTAAATGAAATTTCCAAGCCTGAAAAAAAAATCTTCTGTGTAAGCCGTGGATGTGAAAGACAGCAATATTAGACATGGTGGAGATAATCGAGCAACAACAAAAACCAAATCTATTTATTGCTTTCGTTTTTAACAATTTAGCAAGTTTAAAGAATCTGTGTGTAATTATTAAGATCAATTTATTTATTCATTTATTTATTTAGATCTGTTGTACAGAAAGAATCCAAAATCGGATAAGTTTAAGTAATTGTCTAAGTCTAATCTGTATTAATAAAATTGGAGGCTATATCTGTTTTTTTTTCGGCTTCATATTTGTTTTTTACACGTTTCAGATAATTAAAAGATGATATTGTCTATTTGTATGTATGTATGTCTGTCTATCCAATATTGACACAAAAACGGCTGGATATATTTTCACGAAATTTAGTACGATGATCGTCAAACTAGGATTCGAGCATAGGCTATATGGTATCTTAAAATTTTTATTCTAACGCGTTGTCTCGGGGTTAAAACTAAAAAACTTAAAATATCGCCCTTGTTATTAACATAACAGAGAAATATATGACAACAGTTGTTTATAATAAGAAAACAAAATTTATTTATCCTATTCAGTTTTTAATAAGTCATATAGATATTGTCACGGGGTGAATTCAAGAATGGAATCTTTTCTACAAAATTTATTATACAAGGTGTCTCAAAAGAAATTTTATATTTATTTAGCTTACTGCGTGAACGCAACGTACCCGAGGGGCGCGGGGGTTATGTCAATCGGTAGCCTGGCTCTTGGGAATTCAGTCGCTATGGAGCGTTTCTCGGGAGCAGACCGCGCGTTATGCGTGCGAGATTTTTACAAAAACGGTGATTCGGCGACTGTAGCGCGTAAAAAATTATGCAGTATTCGAGGTTTTCGCCACTTAAATGATGCGCCAAGCATTCCTCTCATTCGACATTGGGTTAAAAAGTTTGAAGAGACTGGTACAACGCTGGATAAATCAAAATCCGGGCGACCTAGGTCATCAAGAACGGTAGAAAACGTGGAGAATGTTAATCAGTCTGTTCGTGGCGACCCGAACCTTTCAATTCGGAAGCGCGCAAGTGCTTTAAATGTGCATAGATCATCATTACATCGCATTATGCACAAAGACCTAAAGCTGCACCCCTAAAAAATTCAATTGGTGCAAGAATTAAAGCCCCAAGATGCCAGTCAGAGGCTTAATTTCGTAAATCAGGTGATTGAGCGATTTTCAACGTTTACCAACATTTTGTTTTCGGATGAAGCTCATTTTCATCTTAATGGCCACGTAAATAAGCAGAACTACCGCTACTGGAGTGCAACGAATCCGAAACGCAAACATCAGAAACCCCTACATTCGCCTAAAGTGACCGTATGGGCTGCGACGTCGGCGCGAGGAATTATCGGCCCTTACTTTTTTGAATACGAAAGGGGGCGTGCAGTTACAGTGAATTCAGAGCGTTATGTGGAGATGTTAGACAACTTCTTGGTACCTGAACTGCAAAACTTTTCTGGCTATAACCAAAGAACATGGTTCCAACAGGACGGAGCAACTTCACACACGTCCAATATGTCTCTGCCACGTGTTCGTGAAATTTTCTCAGTCAAATTGATCTCCCGGGGAGGTGACATAAATTGGCCTCCACGCAGTCCAGATTTAACCCCTATGGACTTTTTCCTATGGGGTTATCTTAAATCTAAAGTTTACGCCAATAAACCGACTTCACTGGCGCATTTGAAAGAAAATATCCGTCACGAAATGGCAGCCATCCCTGAGTCCACCTGCCGAGACGTCATAAGTAATTTTACTGTTCGATTAAATGAGTGCAGAGAACGCGAGGGTCTACATTTAGACGATATTATTTTTAAGAAATAAATCCCCAAAAAGTGTATTTTAATAATTAATAAACATTTTTTCTATATACGGCTTACTTTATTTTTAATCGATCCACTAAATATAAAATTTCTTTTGAGACACCTTGTATAATATTAATTTACATTCGAATACAATTGTTGGTCAAAATGGATGCTGGTGTTGTCCGTTAGAAGCTAATGTAAGTCTCGTTCTTCCCCGGCTTCTCCAGGATCGGTCGAACCACCCCAGGTATCCGCACGAGGCGAACACGTGGAGAAGCCCTGTAGACGACACTTACATCTCGTGTTGGCGACTTCAACAGCTGGGCTCGTCCTTGGGCAATGTGCTCACAAGAATGACTACTGCTTGACTACCAAGAAAGACTAACTTGAATGACTAACGAACTCTATTCCCTAAAAGCATTTTATAACTATTAACCAGGACACTATGACGTCAGGTCCTACCTCAATTGTTTTGGAAACATTATTCATTTGTGTAATTGTTGGCAGCAATTAAAGACCATAGTCATCACAATTGAATAATGTTTATCAACACGTTAGAATGTAGTTCAAAACTTATGTTAATAAACACGCAACACTCTGCACGTTATTTAATTCCCAAAACCGTACGTCAGCTACCGTGACCAACACCGTCTTAAGGCCGCTCAAAGAATTGGGACATTAGAATACAATTATATCATAATTGTGACAATATTTAGGGAGCTATGGGGACCGCTACTTACAAACTTGATATATCTCACTTATTATTTATGTAACTACAAAACTACAGAAAAGAAAATTTGTTTAGAACGAAGAAACATTTGTTTTCTGTTCAAGGCTGTTTTTAATAAGATGAATATTCGGGGGCTCTGGGAAACGTTACCTGTAAATAAAGTATCTCACTTTATATTTACTTAGCATCAAAATTATATATAAAATAGTCGTTTTGAGTAAAGAAACTATTATTTTATGTTCTATTTGAAAATAAAATATCACTCATCATTTACTTTATAGCAAAAATGTGCATAATAAAAACCATACAAAGTTTGGGTACGACAGCTAGTAATACATATATTACAAAAACAAAGAAAAAATAGACAAATAAAAACTTAATACGTTCATTGAATAAAATACAAAACAACAACTAGCAAAACATATAATAATATAACAACAGAATGTAAAGTACTAAAATAACAATAATAAACGAAATTTAAAATAATAAATAAATGATATAAAATGGAAGTAAAAAGAAGTTCAAATGTCAACGGTGTGGCGCAGGTACTGAGACGCTAAGATATAAAAATAAGCAAATTGTAAATTAAAATATATAGAAAATAAAAAATTTCCAAAATTAATAATTCTCAAGGTCGAAAACGAAGAAAATATAAAATATATCAGTATGTTGAAAAACTGTGTGATGATATGAAGACATGCGGTTAATTGGTAATTTAATAAAGAGATTAGTATTGTGGCAGATAAACAAGTAGTGGGTTACGAATTATTCCCATACGGGCAAGGGGATTAAGAAAATTTGCAGAAGTGAAATACTATTAGACATTATTTATTTATTTATTTTTAAATGACAATAAATTGAATTCACAGCGTTTGTGCAAAGGCTAGATGGAAAATATTTGGAAAAAGGAGACATAAAAAAGTTCAGGAGGCGGGTAAAATCTCATGATTTTAAAATAAATGAATTTAAGAATTTATACTGGACCTTTTCCCAAGAAATTCCTGGACCTTTTATGGCCATCATTTATCGGATCCCAGACTACGAAGCAATATTCAAGTTTGGATCAAACATAGGAATAAAAGAGATTAAAACTGAGAGCAATATTATTTAAAAAACTGGTTATTTAAAAAATTACAAATATTAAAATCAAATATCTTAAGCGATGAGGCTCATATTTGCTCTAAATGTCGATTAAATGTTTTTCATCAAATACTTCTCCCAAGTCTTTGATATTATGACATCGAGTAAGACGATGATTAGCTACTGCATAAGTCAAAATGGGGGCTGCTTTACGGGTAAACGACAGAATTTGACATTTGGCTAAATTCAGTTTCACGTACAAGATCATTTTGGAGTATGTGGCAATCTTCAATAGAAGAAATTGTTTGGATAATATTAAGATCATCAGCAAAAAGTAAATGTTTGATAGTTAGAGCGGCATTAATATCATTAATGAACATTAAGAAGAGGAGAGGTCCAAGGTTAGACCCTTGGGGAATACCTGAAGTAACAGGAAGTGAAAGGAGAGTGCGGTATTGTGCCCTCGAAAAGAAGCAAAGAGAAAACGGTTTAGAAGGTAGAATGATAATGATATTGTCACAAAAGTAATCCTAGGTAAGGATTGCGACATCTAGACATTGTGACGCTCAGCTGTTTGATTAAAAAACTATTTGTCAGCGTCTGACGTATGTGGCCTGATTGCGAAATGCATACGCCGCATTTTTGTAACTAGATCAACCTTCAGTATAAATACATAGACGTCGTACGGTATTGGAGCAGAGGAATCTAGCCACTACAGTTGGTGAACCAAGCAAGCAGTACCACGTGAGTGGGAGAAGGCTTCTCCAGGCTCCTCGACTCCCTGATGGGTAGCCCCCGCCTCGGAGATAAGTCCAAACCGATCCTGGCCAACACGAGGTGGACTGAAGACTTCCCCAACTCCATGGGCAAATTCAACACTTATATTGTAAATTGGATATATAATTTATAAATTTGTATTGTTAAAACTAGGAGTTGTCTTTTAATCAAACCACCCACGTGACAATATTAGGGAAGGAGACAGTGTAAAAGAATGAAGTTTAAGCATTATGGTTTTATGATTCATAGTAATAATAATAATAATAATCTCTATTGTACAATAAATCGTACAATTGTCGATTCATACGTACAAAAGACTCGACTAAGAATTCAAATAATACAGTAATACATAATAAAAAAAAGGTACAACAATATCGTATAAATATTATTTAAGATAAGATATTTAAGAAATTCAGAAACCGAACAAAAATTTCTATTAAACTTTTTTATAAATTATTTTTGAAATATTTGTTTTTTACTTACTGAGTTTCTGACGATAGCTTATTAAATAAAATAATAGCCATAAATTTTGGTCTAAGTACCATAAGTAATGGTTCTGTGCTTAGGAATCATCAAATTTTTATGACCATGCCGCGTATCGTATGAGTGTGATTCCACTAACAGTTTAAATTGATTTTTAAATGCGTATAATAACATTTCTAATATTTATAAAGAGGGTAGTGTTAAAATATTTAAATTTTTAAACAAAACTTTCCCTGAAGAACAAAATAGTTTAAATACATAGTATCGAAAGCTTTAGCAAAATCTGAATATATAACATCAACTTGACTTCTTTTTACACAACAGTTGCCTGTTTGTATCTTTAATATTAAGTGATTTTTTAATGTTGGCTAATCTGCGCAAAATATGACAAAAATGTCAAATATGATTTTTTTAAAATTAAAATTTATTAGTTATATCTACTTGGCTATTAAACATAAATTTAGTTATGAATTAACAGATTCATTGTCAAGCGTTTGGTATTCGTCAAAACTGACGATTCAAAAGGGAAACGTGAGCTTCCGCATTGTCATAACACAAGATCCATGATCCGTTTTCTTAACATTCAGCTAGTTTTTCCGGTATTGACTAACGTAGTAGCTTCAATCTTATTTTCTTTTTTGTGTTCAAAACTGAATATTAAAAATTATGCCGTTTTAAACAAAAGTATCAGGCCAGTGTCCTTCCAACATTATGCAAATATTGTTTAGTTTATTTCTTATAATGCTTTATAATGATACAATATAAATTTAATAGAGAAAAAAATTGTACGCAAAAATATAATATGATGCATTTCAACATCGCTTATGGATCTGTGGCGATCTCTAGCGAGAGAAGAAGGCCGCCTTCTTCTTTAGTATTCAACCGTTAACACACGCGATGTCCAAAAACATATTAACATATTACTTATTCTATTTTGTTTAAAAACTGTTTGGTTTTTCGGTCAATCTCACGCAACATCTTTATAATTACAATTCTTATATTCTGAACATCATTAATTATACAGTGTTTTTTGTCTGTTTGTTTGTGTGACAACCTAAACATCTGTATTATGGTTTGTTCATTAATACAGGATGCTGTGACCCACGGGATCTCTCTGGAAGCATTACAAAATAATTATGAAATACAGCCGATGGCGTTAGAGGATATTGTTTTAAAGTCAGATTTAAATTTCAATTTTCGGTATACGTGTAATGAACAGTTTAACTATTTAAAAATCTGTTTCTTTGTCTCTTTTGGACAGTCAGTTAACTTTCTATGGAAAAAACATCGAACCGTACTACTAATTGCTGTTCTTTTTGCTTCTTTCCGTCTAGCTTCCATCCATACCCTTTTCAAATATATAAAAACATTCAAACAAACTCTTTGGCGGTAAGCGATTTACTTCAGATGAGATGAACACAGTAGTAAAAGGGCTCTGAAAAATAAACTTTGAGAACTCGATACTCCGAGATGGTAGTGGAGGTAGGAAGTGGGGATCATCATTAGAGCCCTGCACGGATTCTTTTGATATCTGCATATCCGATATCTGCATTCGCATTTTTTTAATTGACCGCCTACATCACTTAAAAATTAACAGCGAGTGGTTTACGGCTGGCGCCGTTTCTCGCTTCCTTATCGCCAGGCGATTCTGTCCATCCAGTCACCACCTTGGAGACCTCTTGCCTCCATCGACTCCTGAACATCCTGAACCCATCTCCTTGCTGGTCGTCCTAGTATTCTTCTGTGCTCAGGAATACCCTCTTAGATCTTCTTGGGCCATCGGTCATCTTGCATACACTGAAGTCCATACCATAAGAATCGTTTGTTCTCTATTGTCTCTATAATAGTGTTTTCAACGTTCATAGTTTCTCTTATGATATCATTACGAACGTGCTCAATTTTTGAGATACCGCAACTCCTTCTCTAGAAGTCCATTTCCACGGCGCTCAGTCGAGATTTATTTCTTTTTGTTCCCATGTTTCTGAACCGTAGGAACAGATACATTTCACAATAATTTTGTAGATAACCGTTTTCGTCTTCTTCGTTATACTGTCGTTCCACAAAACCGAGTTCCAAAAAATAATCATGTTAGCCCTCATTATACATGTATTATAATGAGGGCTAACCCGTAAAAAATGTTAAAAACCGGTTAACCGATATATTTCCCAAAATGTTATGAACTAATTCCAAAAACAAATCTTAAATAATAATATGTTAAAAACCGTATGAAATGGTAACTTTTCCATGTATAATTTTATATTTACGATTAGTGTATTTTGCAAATACCAAAATAGGACCCCGGATTTTTTCTCTTGGAAATTATAATGATGTATACATTATTATAAATAATTTAATAAAAATAGTTTTGGATTCCGCGCTAGTGCCTATATAAGATAATTTTTAACAGAAAAATGCGATGTAATCTATAAAAACTACAGGTGACCTAAACCCCATCCTGAAAATAATACTTAAGACAATTCAAATTATGTGTTAATAAATGTTCTGCATCTGTTAATACTAGTTAGTGCGCATGCATTTTTAAAGAGTGTTATATTCACATCCGATCCTCAACAACATATCCAAAATCTGCATCAGATCAACATTCGCACAGTCTATATAATAAATTATTCGCGTCCGTAGTTGTGCTGAGCTTTATTCCTAATCACAGCATTACACTCCTAGAAAGAGTTAAGCATCCTCCACAATTTTCTATTTCTGGTCTTTTTCTTCCAATTGAACACTTTGAGTGCTCTCAGATTGCCTCTAATATGGTCACCAGGACATTTACTCTGGGCATCCTCTCTGTTGGTATTCTTTATATTTAAACTCAATAAAACTCAATATTAATAATATCACAATATTTATATTATTTATTGACAGCTCTATATTTTTATATTTTCAAAATGCTACCATAACAACTCTTATTAATATAAAGACAAAATTTCAAAACATATAAACACTCTCGACATGACTTACCCAGTTTAATTAACCCGATTTAATATTGTACAACTAGTTTCAATTGTGTAGTTCGTTTCCGTTCGTCACCTGCATGGATCTTCTTCGACAGATTCGAAAATTCAACTCGGAATCTTTTCCTTAAAGGTGCTTATGAGTCGCTCATTATCCTTGGCTAGAGTTCAAGCTTCACGTGGTTAAAGAGTCATCCGTCGTAAAATAATTTCTTATATTAAAATTTAGGGATAATATTGAATTGAGATTTTTGTTTAGATTAAGTTTGTATTTCAAAATATTCAAAAATATACATGAGTACTCTAAAAAAAAAACAATGTGCTCGGAAATCTGATGTTTCGTTGTTTTACATTCAGCATCTGCGTAAAAAATATTACTAGGTTGTCAATTTAATCGTAATCGTAAATCTGTTAAAAAAAAGTTAGCAACGGTACTGACTTAACTTTCAACTCCCTGTATATATTTTAGGGCCGAGGGTTCCAGTTGTTAATAAAATGTCCAATAAAATAATTAGCAACATATTTTTTTTTCGAGAGTTCCACCCTGAAATAGTTATTAGGTTGCTAATAAATAGGCTTGTTTGTCTAATAACTTATAGTCAACATGAAGTGCTTAATAAAGTGACATATGACCAAAAACAAGGTCGCAAAATGTGTTAACATTTCAGTTTTAATTGAAAAACAGTATATATTTAAAAGAATGTACAAATGTGTAGTTTTTATACATCTATATTTTTTCTATAATGGTGATTTTAGTGTTTTATATACATTTTAGTTGTATTTTGACGAAATCGACGATCTGTTTGGGTGAATTTATAAATTATAGACAACCGTTTTTAGAATATTTTGGGCATTTGTTGTAAATATGAAATATAAAGAACAATATATAAATATATATTTTGAAATAAACATTTTCTTTTATTTTCATATATGTATTTCTTTCAATTACGATTACAATACATTACAAACAATACTTTAAACATTACTATTTATATAAACATGATAAAAAATAAGAAGATATGTGACTGAAAATTGCTGATAAGTTTAATTCATATTGTTTAAGTAATGTAAAATAAAGCAAAATATTGCTGTCTTCTTGTGTTCAATCACTTTTGTATTATAAAATGTTATTTTATAATACAAAAGCTCCTCTCCTATCTTTATTATCCTCTTTTTCTGTGGTAAAATTTATTGAACGCCGTTTAATTGTCATTTTAACAGGAACACAAAAAGTATACGTAACGTCATTGAATGTAAAGTCAAACTATTTAATGTCAAAATATAAAATAATTTCAAAATTTCATCTCACTTTAGCTCTACAAATTAACGTATAGCTCTATCCCTCTCGCACCGTGTTAATATCTTCATAAAAAATACTAATATTAGGCGGAACTAACCGGAATTTTCATTTTTGCAAATTATCATTAGCTATTTTTTTATATATTGAAGTTGGCTTTTCCTGAATAAAATGATCAAAAGCTTCAATCAATTGGTAAAAGTAACTATAATTGAAAATCTAGTTCCGCCTAAACCAAAGGAACAAACTGTATGTTGTTAATAAACTAGAAGAAGGATTTTATAACTGTAAATCACCAATAAATTTATTAGCTTCATAAATATATTATGTGTCTAATAACTATTAGGGAGTTTATTATGAACTGGAACTCTCGGCCCTTAGCCTTTTTGTGAAGTTTGTGCAGTTTTATTTTTGTTTGTAAAAAAATACTCTATTAAAAAATTTGTAATTAAATACTTTATTTAAGACTATACCATTTCATATATTTAATTACTTTGCTTTTGGACAGAACTATCTGAAATTTCACGGTAAAACATGATGTAATAGAGGCATAAATGAAATGCTCGATAAGATGAACAGACAATTAATGAAACTTAACCAGTATTTGTTTTATATTTTTATTACTTTGTTTTAGCAACCTTTCTAGAAATCCTGAGTGCGGAAATTAATGGCCGTTTGGACTGGCAGTTATGAATTATATGTAGGTGTAATAAAATTGATAAATACCACATTAATCCCTGGATTCGCCACTGTCAGTAAGTGAAGTTTTAAAAGAATTTCTCGTCTCCCAGAAAAAAAAAAGTAGCAAAAAAAGAAACCTTATTAGGAAGAGACCTTAAAGTTCAGGATGTTTATATTGAAAAATACAATTATATATAAAAATTATAGTCGTTCGACCTCGTAGTTTTTTTCTTTCCAATAAATTTAAAATAACAAATTATCTACTGGCAAGGAATGAGAATATAATTTATAATAAAAGTAATAAGAATAAGAACAATACTTTCTCCGTTGCATAAATCACAGGAATACCGAAAAAAGCTGTCATATTAAGGAAAATTATGAGTGATGTCAGTATCTCTTTATTAGGTATGACTCGGAATGAATTTATTGCTATAAAAACAAAAAGTATGATGATGAAAGACACATGAATAATACAATAATATATTATTAAGTTCCGAAAAACGCAAAGGTAAAAAGGAATTCATCTCGAAAAACATAATGTATGTATGGTGTAATTTATCATATATCAATCGCAACTCCCCTTTGAAAAGTGCGTATCCACTTTCTCTCGCGAACATTGGTCGTTTGGTGATATTAACAACGTCGCCATTGGAGGACCTACTTATAAACCATCGCCACTGTTATTATAATTATCAAGTCGGTCTTGGTTTGGGTTGGACAGAATGGCTGACTGACACTTTATATGCGTCGCGAGTAACGCTTGTTTCGTCATTAAGAACAGTCGCTTCTTCGCACGTTTGACATGGTTTTGCAGCATGCTGTTTTGCTATATTCGTTCAGTAACGGCATTTTTTAAATGTATTTATGAGGATAAAATTTTATGGGAGGTCCTTGTGTAATCCACGGCGATGATATCTCTGGAGTTATGTTGTTTGTTATGGCTGTTTTCATTGATTTTTATTGATAATATCTCTGGAATTTTGTCATTGTTTGTTAATTTAGAGGTTTATTAATGTTGGTGTTTCAAATGTTTCTAGTAATATTTTTAATACTTCGGATTCTACTAGAGAATTAACTACAATTTAATTCAATGAAATATAAATTCAGTACGTTATTAGAAGTGAAATATGCTGAGGATTTTTATTGTGATAAAATACTCTTCCATTAGCTTAAACCTGAAAAAAATTGCAATTTTTATTGGGAAATAATGTTAAATATTTAAATAGTAACAATTTAT
The DNA here is from genome assembly GCA_963971575.1 of Liopterus haemorrhoidalis. NCBI lineage: Eukaryota > Metazoa > Arthropoda > Insecta > Coleoptera > Dytiscidae > Liopterus > Liopterus haemorrhoidalis. The sequence goes on along the minus strand of OZ020611.1, from coordinate 37,940,723 downwards.
ATTCGCAATAAAACATCAGCCAGTAAGATGGATAGAATTTTTGCGCTTATATACAAAGATAGAAACAGGAACCTGATATTTTCACTCACTGAACCTGAATCTCACTTTTCCTTGTTTCAAATCCGCGCACCACTTTTATCCAAATACAAACTAGATATTTGGTTAGGGAGAAGGTGGAAATATGGACCTCTTTTTGTTTTTTCTAGGAAAACCCTTACTGTAAAAGTAAGAATTGCATAAATGAAAGTTGGAAAGTTTAGACTTCTTAATGTGCAATTCAACGACTCAATTCTTGTGATGTATTGTTTGACATCATCTCTAGATTTCCATGTTGCATTATTGAGTTCTCGGTGGATTTGAATTCTCCTGTCCTCTACATTACCTTCATATTCTTCTGCTAAACACAACCAGGCTCCTTTTGTAGTAGGCTCATTTAAAACATACATTATTTGATCCATATGACAGATTGAATTATGACATTTAATGCTTCAGCATTAATTCTATTGCATTCTTCCAGAGCTGCTGCGTTGTGCACCGGAGGTACATTTATTATGACATTCCACCATTTCTTTGATTTTAGGTATACTTGTACCTTGTACTTCCAATATACATAATTTTTACCATTTAATTTTTCGATATTACACAACTGTATGTACTTCAAAGCATTAAACTACGTTCATGTTGGTCTTCTCCAAATTTTATTCCAACTTTCGTCGATATTTTACTTGCAACGACAAATATGGAATTAATGAAGGATATATTGTCAAAACTTAATAGCAATTTCCAAGTCGGAGAACCAAAGAAAATATTAGGAATAAATGTTACAAGAATTCGTGAGAAAAAGTACATCGCAATAGACCAAGAACATTATATAGATGAGCTATTAGAAAAATATAATATACAAGACTGCAAGACAAGTAAAACCCCAATGGAAGTTGGAATAAAATTAGACCAACATGAATGTAAATGAAAAAATTCCATACCAAAGTTTGATTGGAGGGTTAATATTACTGACTCAGGGAACAAGGTCTGACATTGCATTCGCCGTACATTATTTGAGTAAATTTATTAACTGTTATTAGGAAACTCATTGGAAGCATCAACAGTATTGACAAAAGAAAAAAAAATAGCCACTTATATAGGCCTGACATTGCATTCGCCGTACATTATTTGAGTAAATTTATTAACTGTTATCAGGAAACTCATTGGAAGCATCAACAGTATTGACAAAAAAAAAAGAAAAAATAGCCACTTATATAGGCACTGCTTTTGCAATGTGTTAGCTCACATTTTACATGCGACGATTATCTAAAATATTTGGTAGAATATTGTTACATCAACCTTATAGTTCCTTCTCCACTACTAACGGTGACTAAAAGTCAAGACTCATGGTGGAATGCACACTGAAATCTTCCTCCTTTCTTCGAAACATAATCGCGGAGCCACATTTTGTCTTAAAAATTGACAAATTGAGTGATAATATTTTTTGCCCAACCTTGTTTGAAATCCACGTGATCACTACGACGTTCAACCGTTCCTGCTGTCTTTGGTAATTTTAAGTATAAATACAATAATGTGAATCGACCCCTAAGCTAAATGCACGTATGGAAGATGTAAATTTCGAAGTGGTATTTGGGATTGGAAGTCGCATATCTGTGATTCGTTGACAAACTTCTTACCACGATGCCCTGGAAACAACTGTTGCTATAAGACTATTTTAGCCAGTCTGTAGGTAGAATAGATTGTAATATTTGTAGAGGGGCATTATTATTAGTTTGATTATTGATATACACTGTTCAAGTATTTATTTAGTTCAGTAGACATGCAGATTTTGTATTTAATCATAATTAATCAAATCTAACTGTAAATATAACTTACAGCTAGACTCGAATTTGTTATAAAAATATTCTTATGTAAGCCTTATCAAAGCTTATGACAAATTATATCTACAAAGCCATAAATATAATAAATTAAATATATATTAATACGTAACAAGAAACTTTTGAGCTGTCATAGAAAAAATTATAAATGATAATCATAAATTACCAAGCGTTGACTATTAAAAATAAACCGGAAACTTAACAAGAATAAAACATTGCATATGATATTCAGATATTATACAAATCCTTGAGGAATTGATTTAACTCATTATGACCATCTTATGTCTAATCATATATGATTAATTTCCTTTAACATTTATAAATTCATAATAAATAACTATTCATTACTTATTAGGTATACATTATGTATAAGTTTATGTTGAAAGATTGATACAATATGTTCGTTAAGGCCTTTTACAGACGAACTGATCTAGTATTCCAAAATTCTAGATAGGAAGTTTAAAAAACAAGTTTTCAGAACTGTTCTAAAGAGTTTGGAACCAGTTCCAGAGACAAATGATGAATACATTTTGTTTACGTTCCATTTTGCGTTTTAGATTTGTTGGCACTCGTTGATAAATCCCAACATCGATCGAGCATATTTGTTCTATAAGTATGTACTCAGCTTTCTGTGCAAAAAATTTAGTCAGTAAAAACTTTTAGCGCAAAGCTTCCACAGTACAAAGTGCTTTAAGCGTGCAAGACGCATATAGGGCTCCATGAAGATCTCGCGCTACTTCAAACTCCGTATCTAACACAAATGAAAAGTCGATCTGTCTTCTTCTATGGATGTTAAACTTGGAAAACCTCTAAAGATATAAACCTTCAATTCTTTGATAACAAATGTCTTCACGAAACACAGGAAATCAAATGCCAAAACAAGGTGTTAAATAAAGATCTTTGAAATGGAACAAATCAAAAAGAAATGTTAGATGAAAGAAGGATTAGAAAGTGAACATGGATTGGGCATATTCTGTTGTACCTGTAATGGAACCGATGCAGAGGTCCCTGCCTAGGAATCAAAAGAATGTGGTAAATCCTGGAATCAAATTTAAACCCTGTTGAACAGCGATATCCAGATTGCGAAGCTTTGTTAAATCCCTCTTTTTCAGAAAGGAGATATAGGAACTAAACGAAGATCCACAGCGATTAGTGCCTGTCAAGAATTTGGGTGTACCAACAGTGGTATATACCAGTGTTTCTCAACTGAAAACGTACCGCGGACCAGTAAAATATTTATTATTCTACCGCGGATCCCTAAAAATAAATTTTCAGAGTTGGCTTTGAACCACATTATTTTTCTATTTTCATATTCTAGCAATGCAATTTTGAATATTGTATGTACGTCTTTGAGCTAGATGTATGCCAATTTTAAGAAAATTTATTCAAAAAAAAAATGGGGCCCGACAAAATATTAGGACCTTTTCCTCTACTATTAAACAAATTGTGTCTTTAAAGTCTATATATACCTTAGTAATGAAAGCACTGAAAAATGAACAAAATACATAGAGAATGAACAAAAGATCTGAAAAATAATAATTTAGAAGTCTTTCGAGGACCACTAAAATTTTGCCAAGGACCACCGGTTGAGAAACACTGGTATAGACCACTGACCAGAGGACTCTTCGTATAGACCTCAACTTAACATTTTGTATATTTTTACACTCATGCTGCTATTCATCAAACAACTGATGATAGCTAGAAAATTACTTTTCATTCTTTAAACTTAGTAGCAATAGTTTTCATTTAATATCCTACTAAAAACTTTTTTTTTTTTGAAAAATACGAAATATCTAAAATTTTATATAATATAATATACTTTTTAAATAATGAACTAATGTGCATTATAATTTTTTTCAGTTTTCTCGGAGTTAGGCTGGAAACCAAGGTCGGAAATATGAGCCAGCAGATCTTGCGATCGCGTGGGAGAAAAATTTTGGACGCAATATATCCACCACTGGTGGGAGCCAGGGTGACCAGGTCTCAGGTTTTCGTCCGGAGTCTCAGGTTTTCGGACCAGAGTTTCAGGTATCCGGGTTTTGTACTAACTAATGAGAGGTGAAGACCTTTTTTTTTGCTCATCACTTGGATTTTGGAGGTGAGGACCTTTTTTTGCTCATCATTTGGAGTTTGGAAGTGAGGACCTTTTTTTGCTCATCACTTGGATTATGAAGGTGAGAACTTTTTTTTTCAATCTCAGGGTTTACCTCAACTGAAATCTGGTCACCCTGGTGGGAACTAATATTTATTGGCACTTTTTTGGTAAAAACTGTATTTGATAAAAATAATTTATTCAGTTTTTATCAGTTATCTACCTTTCATTTGATGCGCCATATTAAATTCACACAAAAAATTAATTTTTTGAACAGTACAAAAAAAATTGAATAAACAATCCGATCAAATATCCTGGTGTTCTGGTTTTAGCTTTATTTTATTTTATTTATTTATTATTATTTTTTTAACTACCCACTGGTGAATAAGTTGGAGACATAAATATTTTGACAATCTCTAAATTCAGCTGTTTTGCCTTAATTCCTACTACACAGGCAAAGAGACATGTGTCGACTGACAGTATAAAGTAATAGTTCAAAATATTTTTTAACTGATGGCATCCTAATATAAAATATGAGAAATTCACGTTGAAATCCTCGGCACCCCTTTCATATACGCACGATGCCTTAGTTAAGAACCTTCTGTATAAAGTATAAAGTTTTCTTGGTTTTACTTACGAAATCCTAAAAATGCTTTTGAATTACATAGCTTTGTGCATTTTAGAGTTGATTACGATGATCTACGATGGTTATGACAGTACAGGTTTAATAATATAGTTCTTTTCTATACTCTCGAATGCTAGTTAGTTGGTTACAATTTTTGACACGCAGCAACGATGGCTATCTTCGCCCAACACAGCCCATCTAAATGACTAAGATATATACTCTCTAATACCACCTCTAAAAGGAACTAATCTATGAAAACAAATGGTTATTCATATTTGTATGATACTTTTTCCATTTATTTTAAATATTAACAACAAAATCATATAAAATTTCGCATAATATTTCAGAATTATTAACATTCTTTTACATACTTTTACAACATTAGACCACACCGCTCTTATTTTTCATAAGAGCAATACTGCATTCTAACAATTGACTGGACTATATATACAAAGGTTATACTCTATAAAGCTTCTACAGATTCATCTGTCTATGACAGGCCTTAACTTTGAAATATAACTACAATATATAATGTCGCGATGTGTATCGTGGGTTGAAAACAAGATTTAAACTCCTTATCAATAATATCAGAATATAATAATACTAATCACATGTTAACATCGGATAGTTACGATCGGGCTCCGCCATCAAATGTCCGCTTTCTGATATGTTGCTAGTATAATTAATATTTTGATACAAAGATTAATCGTATATATTCAAACAACGCGCCCTTATAATTATAATATTTATATTCTAAATCATATCCAATGAGTGGTTTGTTTAATCAGCTATGTTGGCATTATCATTATTTAATATTTTAGAGATATACAAAGAATGCTACTGCGTTACACAACTTTTGATTTATTTCTATCTCTTAGTTGTCAGTTTGAATTAATTTTTATTTAAACAATTTTGACAATATCAGTTAATTTATTCATATGTGTATTGTCCAAATGAATTATTTAAGGTGTTTTGTTATCATAATATGGATTATTTTTGGTTATTTATTTTGTCAACACTTCAGGTTTGTTGCTTGATTATGCATTCAAGTCTAATTTTAAATTTTATTACAGATTGATAAGAAATTCAAATTAACTAGTTGAAATTTCCATAAAACATTTAAAATACTATTTTTGTCGTCCAAATATGATAATTTTTAGGGTTTTGTAGGTATGACTAAAAAACCCTTATACCGTCATTTTGTCGTCTGTCTGTCTGTCTGTCTCTCTGCCTGTCTGTCTGTCTGTTCAGTAAAAATTGTAGCCAAACGGTTAAACCTAGAGAGTTGAAATTTGGCATGCTTATACAACTCTTTGACCTGCACATAGGAAAAATACTAAAACATCTAAAAAACATATCCCCCTAAAAATATAAAAAATATGGGCTCTTCAAAAAAAGAAATACATATTTTTTTTAAATCCTGAGTAGGGTATCAAATGAAAGCCCTTAGTACGTGGATTAACGATCAAAATTTTATTTTTGCAAAATAAATTATTTTAATGCAATTTTTGCCAAAATTCTGCAAAAAAAAATGTGTCCCACACCCTGTAGCCCAGATGGTTTAAACTAAAAATCTGAAAAAATTCTAAGTAATGTACATTGGTGTGAACCGGAATAGTACAACAGGAATTTTTGATCAGATTATGTTTTCGGAAAATAACGCATTTTTGTGTTTTTAACTAAAATATATTAAATATTTAATTCGCTATGTAACATACCAGATCAGTAGCTCTAGTAGCGTAGTTGGTTTTGTCGTGCGCTTTGTAATTTGCAAACTAGAGTTCGAATCCTGTTAATTTTATTGTTTCTGTTTTTTTTTTGCTTTTTTATTTTGTTTAAATTATTTGGTCAAAATTCTAATTATATTTTGGTAAATGTTGCATTTAATTTTTAAAAGCGTAAATTTAATAATAACCAGTGGAAAGTGTTGAAATTATAATTTAATTCTATGTTTGACGAAATCAGAGGGTGGGGCTTATGATTTAAGCAACCAATGGAAGCCATAGGCGCAATTTTCAAAATCTTAATGAACCTTGCTATATAAAAAAAAATACTGCACATATTTAGAAACTTAAATAATGGTATTAGGCATTCGAATTAAAATTCATAAAAAAATATTTTGACATAAAATTTGTTTTGGCATCCCAAATAATCATCATTCAGTTACTAAATACCTGCAAAACCCAGAAATGTGTGAAAATTGACACTTCACATCAATTTTATTCTAATATAACTTCGAGTATAATGAATAGAACTGGCGATAAAGCTGCAAATGGATTGAATGCCAAAGAATATTTAGGAAAAAAGACGATATCCTAGAATCTAAAATGAATATATTCTACTACTGTACTTAAAACCGGTCAGGAACCTAAACTGTAAAGAAATTACTTAATGAAAAAGAACGGTAAATAAGCCTTGAATAGGAAGACTGCACATCCGCCGCATAATGAGTAGGTAGATATACGCATATATGACATAGGTTTGTTTATTCCGCACAGTGTACACAATTTGAGCAGTGTGTAAAATAGTCGTTCGGAATTTCCATTTCGTGCAATGTGTGCACCCGCTTGTCCGTTCTGCACTTACCTTACTGTGGTGACCCGTTAAATGCGCTCCAACAAAACCGCTCCAACAAAAACGCCTCGACAAATGCGCTCCCGACAAATGCGGTCCCCAACAAATGCGCTCCCGACAATTGTGCTCCCCAACAAATACGCTCCGATAAAACCACTCCGATAAAAACGCCCCGACAAATGCGCTCCCGACAAATTCGTCCCCAACAAATGCGCTCCGACAAGAACGCACCGACAAATGCGCTCCCGACAATTGCGCTCCCCAACAAATACGCTCCGATAAAACCACTCCGATAAAAACGCCCCGACAAATGCGCTCCCGACAAATTCGTCCCCAACAAATGCGCTCCGACAAGAACGCACCGACAAAAGCGCTCCCGACAATTGCGCTCCCCAACAAATACGCTCCGATAAAACCACTCCGATAAAAACGCCCCGACAAATGCGCTCCCGACAAATTCGTCCCCAACAAATGCGCTCCGACAAGAACGCACCGACAAATGCGCTCCCGACAATTGCGCTCCCCAACAAATACGCTCCGATAAAACCACTCCGATAAAAACGCCCCAACAAATGCGCTCCCGACAAATTCGTCCCCAACAAATGCGCTCCGACAAGAACGCACCGACAAATGCGCTCCCGACAATTGTGCTCCCCAACAAATACGCTCCGATAAAACCACTCCGATAAAAACGCCCCGACAAATGCGCTCCCGACAAATTCGTCCCCAACAAATGCGCTCCGACAAGAACGCACCGACAAATGCGCTCCCGACAATTGCGCTCCCCAACAAATACGCTCCGATAAAACCACTCCGATAAAAACGCCCCGACAAATGCGCTCCCGACAAATTCGTCCCCAACAAATGCGCTCCGACAAGAACGCACCGACAAATGCGCTCCCGACAATTGCGCTCCCCAACAAATACGCTCCGATAAAACCACTCCGATAAAAACGCCCCGACAAATGCGCTCCCGACAAATTCGTCCCCAACAAATGCGCTCCGACAAGAACGCACCGACAAATGCGCTCCCGACAATTGCGCTCCCCAACAAATACGCTCCGATAAAACCACTCCGATAAAAACGCCCCGACAAATGCGCTCCCGACAAATTCGTCCCCAACAAATGCGCTCCGACAAGAACGCACCGACAAATGCGCTCCCGACAATTGCGCTCCCCAACAAATACGCTCCGATAAAACCACTCCGATAAAAACGCCCCGACAAATGCGCTCCCGACAAATTCGTCCCCAACAAATGCGCTCCGACAAGAACGCACCGACAAATGCGCTCCCGACAATTGCGCTCCCCAACAAATACGCTCCGATAAAACCACTCCGATAAAAACGCCCCGACAAATGCGCTCCCGACAAATTCGTCCCCAACAAATGCGCTCCGACAAGAACGCACCGACAAATGCGCTCCCGACAATTGCGCTCCCCAACAAATACGCTCCGATAAAACCACTCCGATAAAAACGCCCCGACAAATGCGCTCCCGACAAATTCGTCCCCAACAAATGCGCTCCGACAAGAACGCACCGACAAATGCGCTCCCGACAATTGCGCTCCCCAACAAATACGCTCCGATAAAACCACTCCGATAAAAACGCCCCGACAAATGCGCTCCCGACAAATTCGTCCCCAACAAATGCGCTCCGACAAGAACGCACCGACAAATGCGCTCCCGACAATTGCGCTCCCCAACAAATACGCTCCGATAAAACCACTCCGATAAAAACGCCCCGACAAATGCGCTCCCGACAAATTCGTCCCCAACAAATGCGCTCCGACAAGAACGCACCGACAAATGCGCTCCCGACAATTGCGCTCCCCAACAAATACGCTCCGATAAAACCACTCCGATAAAAACGCCCCGACAAATGCGCTCCCGACAAATTCGTCCCCAACAAATGCGCTCCGACAAGAACGCACCGACAAATGCGCTCCCGACAATTGCGCTCCCCAACAAATACGCTCCGATAAAACCACTCCGATAAAAACGCCCCGACAAATGCGCTCCCGACAAATTCGTCCCCAACAAATGCGCTCCGACAAGAACGCACCGACAAATGCGCTCCCGACAATTGCGCTCCCCAACAAATACGCTCCGATAAAACCACTCCGATAAAAACGCCCCGACAAATGCGCTCCCGACAAATTCGTCCCCAACAAATGCGCTCCGACAAGAACGCACCGACAAATGCGCTCCCGACAATTGCGCTCCCCAACAAATACGCTCCGATAAAACCACTCCGATAAAAACGCCCCGACAAATGCGCTCCCGACAAATTCGTCCCCAACAAATGCGCTCCGACAAGAACGCACCGACAAATGCGCTCCCGACAATTGCGCTCCCCAACAAATACGCTCCGATAAAACCACTCCGATAAAAACGCCCCGACAAATGCGCTCCCGACAAATTCGTCCCCAACAAATGCGCTCCGACAAGAACGCACCGACAAATACGCTCCCGACAATTGCGCTCCCCAACAAATACGCTCCGATAAAACCACTCCGATAAAAACGCCCCGACAAATGCGCTCCCGACAAATTCGTCCCCAACAAATGCGCTCCGACAAGAACGCACCGACAAATGCGCTCCCGACAATTGCGCTCCCCAACAAATACGCTCCGATAAAACCACTCCGATAAAAACGCCCCGACAAATGCGCTCCCGACAAATTCGTCCCCAACAAATGCGCTCCGACAAGAACGCACCGACAAATACGCTCCCGACAATTGCGCTCCCCAACAAATACGCTCCGATAAAACCACTCCGATAAAAACGCCCCGACAAATGCGCTCCCGACAAATTCGTCCCCAACAAATGCGCTCCGACAAGAACGCACCGACAAATGCGCTCCCGACAATTGCGCTCCCCAACAAATACGCTCCGATAAAACCACTCCGATAAAAACGCCCCGACAAATGCGCTCCCGACAAATTCGTCCCCAACAAATGCGCTCCGACAAGAACGCACCGACAAATGCGCTCCCGACAATTGCGCTCCCCAACAAATACGCTCCGATAAAACCACTCCGATAAAAACGCCCCGACAAATGCGCTCCCGACAAATTCGTCCCCAACAAATGCGCTCCGACAAAACCGCTCCGACAAAAACGTCCCGATAAATGCGTTCCCGACAAATACGCTCCCCAACAAATGCGCTCCGACAAAACCGCTCCGACAAAAACGCCTCACAAATACGCTCCCGACAAATGCGCTGCCCAACAAATGCGCTACCCGACATATGCGCCCCAACAATAAAATATTAATGATTTATAAATGGAATGGTAAAAACAGCATTATAGATTGTCATCATTCGTCAGTGTACAAAATTATCCAGCATTTTATAAAAGAACAAAATCAAATAGAGGTACATTATGTTCGTTTTCAAGCAGGATATCGGCGACCAGAAGCAGCCAAAAATAAATAAGTGCAACTTAACAGGTGCATAAAAATATTAGTGCAAAATTATAATAGAAATGACATTAAAAATTATTTGCCTGGATAGTTGTTTAATTTAGAATTATAATATAGTTATTTGTTGACCGTTAGTTATAATTATAATTAAGTACTATAATATAATAGTTTGTTGAAAATTGGTCAAAATGGTAACAAATATATTATCAATTCACTAATATATTACAAAAAACTAAGAGGAAAGTCAGTATTACAGACAAAATAAATTATTAAAATTTATGCTTAATGTAATTTTGAATCAATAAATTATTTAATAAAATATAATGTGTATTCTTTAGTTTGTATAACCTTTGCCAAATTAAGTTATTATATTATTAATTATATAGAGTATAAACTACAGTTTCGTTTATTTCTTCTCATTTAATTTAATAATTTTATATTTTATCGTTGGGGCGCATATGTCGGGGCGCGCCTTTTGCGGGGTGCATTTGTTGGGCGGTTTAGCCTGGAGCGCAATTGTCGGGTAAACCCTTAAGCCTGGTTTATAATAACTCCATAGCATAGCGCATACGTAATAGAACAATAGGTTTGACCCTTCAAAACATCTGTTTGTAATAAACAGAACAAAGAGAGTAGTGTAATTTTTATGCTTATGTTCCATAACATATCTATTATAAACCAGGCTTTACTGTGTACCTTGTGCATGGTAAGAGTCCATATACAAACCAGTATTGCCAGTGAAAGAGCGGGAATCCCTTCGCATAATGTTTATAATATGTATTATCGTTTTCCTAATTTTCTTAATTTTGCTGTACTAAATTTCTACTAACTAAACCTAGCCTGATTACCTAGTTTTTTAGGTACACTGTACTTAATTTTCCCCCACATTAACCCATTAAAATAGTGTAATAAATACCAGTAAATATGATCAATTTAGGTAATTAGGTTTGAGTTAGTAAAAATATAGGAAAGCAGAGTTAGGAAAACGATAGAGCTTTTAAAGGTCAAATCAACATCAACATTGATGATATTAAAAAATTTATGTTCACTTTAATTTTAGTTCAGCTAAATTATTTCAAAATTTGAAGTCTGATGTACTTACAGCCTCAAACATTCGGTTTAGGGATACTCATAGGTTATATTCATCCTGATGATCATTCGGTTCAGATTTTTTTGTAACAGAAAATACATTTACGTATCTCCTACATAATTACATCCTTTTAAACATATTAATTTGTGACCAAATACTATTTTTAAATATTGCGCAACAAAGCCATAGAAATGCGTAACAATATACTATAAATCATTAACCATAATTTAGTATACGACACAAAAACAACACATTTCATTCTGAAATACTTTAAACAAAAATAGAAAAGAATATGTCATTCAAACATAATACTTCCAACGCCCGCACGTCTCCGTAACAACCTACAAATAATAAGAAACTAAAGAAAACCCACTGTAAGTTAGTAATGCAGAATACGTGCAACAAAACACGCTGTGTCTCAATACATATGAAGTCATCATGTCAATACTATTATGAAATCAGAAATAACAATAACCATCCAACCATAAAACACATTATTTCATTATCATTTACCATTAGCATCGCATTGTAACCGTGACGTACTATTGATCGACCAATAAGAAATGAAAGCAGATCTATGAAACTCGGTACTCGCTATTCAAAGCAGAGATTCGCCTACGTTTCAAGTAAACACTTTCCTAATTAGTACTATTAGATACGTGACAGGTTGTGTATCTTAAACGCGTGTCAGGTCTTTGTTGATTCTATGTATACCCACGCCTACTACGCAGTAATATCATACAGGAATATCTACATCATTATCAAAGCTCTTGCAAATATGTCCAGTCTATTGTAACACTAACTATATAAGGAGAATTTTCTTTGTGTTCAGAAGATTACGTGTTTAAGGTGTTTATGAAAATAACACTTAATACTAAGTAAACATAATATAGATAATAGAGACTTAGATATAAACTCTCCTTTATTTGGACACTGTTAGAACTATCACGAACTTTATAATTGTTACAAACTTCCATACCATATTTTGTAATATACATCAGCACCTCAGAGGTAAATTGTATTAAGTCGCAAATGATAAATAGCTCAGAAAATACGATTTAAGATTGTTTATCTCCTTGCGTTGATCGACTTGATACAGTTTTAAAGCAACGTATATTGAAACTGGCTAGAGCTATAGTTCCAAATTATTTTTCACTCGACAGACTATAAAGTATTGAGTCACTTGGCACTAAAATGTCATTTTTGATAAAAATGTGACTTGATACAGTTTACCTCTTAGTAGGGTTGTAAATCGAAGGCAAAACATCGATGTTGAACATCGATGTTAACATCGGCGCTGAAACATCGATGTTGAAAAAACATCGAAGGGATAACATCGATGTATCGGAAACATCGATGTTTTATTAAATATAAAAAAATATATATTTTTTTATATTATATAGATTTTATTTAATAATATAAAGATAAAATACGAAAAAAGTAACATATAATACGAAAAAAAGTAAGATATAATACACAAAAAGCATTTATTAAAATTTTAAATAGATTGTGTAACAGACACATTCAAATGTCCCGCCGCTGCTTATAACCGTTTGGAACAGCTTATATAAGCCGTTCACTTTTGTAAGGACAAACTAAATCTGGTTATATTGGTGATTTTTATAGTGTATTACTGACTTTTATAAACTTGGTTATATTGTAAAAAGGGCTTTACAGTTTGTATTATTTTAGGTTAGTACATTTACAAAATATTTAAGATGTCACTATTCAAAATGAACTATGACAAACGATATTTTTTTAAATGACATATTTATAATCTGACTTTTCAAATTATTTTTCTGTAATAAGATTATTTCTATTAAATTTCACTTTATTTACCTCGTTCACTTATACAAAAAATGGCTCGACAACAAAACTCAAAGAGCAACAAGTGTTGGTTTCGTTCGTCGTTGTCATTATTTGCAAAAATTAGAAGTTTCTTCTTATTTTTTTCTTATTCTGCTAACTGCTAAGAAGAATAAGAACTAATACTATTAGTATTGTTATATTACAATAGATAGCGCTTATATTTTGTGAATTAATTTTAATAAAAATAAAAATTTTAAGATTCTAGCGCCTCTAGCGGTAGTTTATCGATGTTTTATCGATACTATCGCCACCTGAACATCGATGGTAAAAACATCGATGTTTTCAGGAGAGACATCGATGTTATCGATACATCGATGTTTTTTTCCCATCCCTACCTCTTAGGTGCTGATATATATTGCACTGTACAATGTCATCATACATTCGTTTTAGTAAGATCTGTAAATCTATGAAAATATTTTTATATTTAATTAAATATACACTTATATTGTCCCAACAGACCACTGCACCACCCATCTTTTCTCGAAAATGTGATGTCTGAGCAAGTTGGACAAAAATTATAATGACCAATGTCTTCCCAAAGAATCGAATGCCAATACTGCACAAACCGGAAGTAGAGGATATCAAGAACAACTTTGACTTTTTAAACGGTAACGTATATCGAATTGAGTATGTTTGGATATAACTTTTGAAAAGGATTAACTTAAACATTTTTTTAATATATTGTACAAGGTGTCTCAAAAGAAATTTTATATTTAGTGGATCGATTAAAAAAAAAGTAAGTCACTTTAGGCGAATGTAGGGGTTTCTGATGTTTGCGTTTCGGATTCGTTGCAGTCCAGTAGCGGCAGTTCTGCTTATTTACGTGGCCATTAAATAAAAATGAGCTTCATCCGAAAACAAAATGTTGGTAAACGTTGAAAATCGCTCAATCACCTAATTTACTAAATTAAGCCTCTGACTGGCATCTTGGGGCTTTAATTCTTGCACCAATTGAATTTTGTAGGGGTGCAGCTTTAGGTCTTTGTGCATAATGCGATGTAATGATGATCTATGCACATTTAAAGCACTTGCGCGCTTCCGAATTGAAAGGTTCGGGTCGTCACGAACAGACTGATTAACATTCTCCACGTTTTCTACCGTTCTTGATGACCAAGGTCGCCCGGATTTTGATTTATCCAGCGTTGTACCAGTCTCTTCAAACTTTTTAACCCAATGTCGAATGAGAGGAATGCTTGGCGCATCATTTAAGTGGCGAAAACCTCGAATACTGCAGAATTTTCTACGCGCTACAGTCGCCGAATCACCGTTTTTGTAAAACTCTCGCACGCATAATGCGCGGTCTGCTCCCGAGAAACGCTCCATAGCGATTGAATTCCCAAGAGCCAGGCTACCGATTGACATAACCCCCGCGCCCCTCGGATACGTTGCGTTCACGCAGTAAGCTAAATAAATAAAAAATTTCTTTTGAGACACCTTGTATTATCTTAAATGATTTGAAAGAAAAATACTTTTATTGACATTAGCTAAAGGTTTTTAAAATCTTTCCTTCAAGTTTAAAATTATTGTAAATTGATTTAATAATACGTACTTGAATAGCTATTGTTATAAATAATATCCAGAGATATATTCGGAACTGAATTTCTTTTGTATGTTGTAATTATATTTTAACTACTGAATAAAGAAAAAATACTTTTATTGAGAAGTGATAAAAGTGCCTTCCCTTTTGATATCGTATCCTCAAGTAGAGCTCAAGAGTAATCTTGAGCTATCAGTAGCCCAGAGTATAATTAAAAAATATATAAGGATATCAAGGTTGTCATTGAAATCCTGTATTTTCGATTTGTTCCGGTTAATTTTAACCTCATCATTCAATCCTTTGGGTAGACTTAAGTCATCAAAATTTTCCCAACATACATCGCGTTTTCGACAGAAAAGTGGTTGATTGGTGGTCTAATACATTTTGTATAATACAAATTGGGTTACATATGAGTTAAAATACTTAACAACTTTTTAGTTTTGTAGGTATATTAAAGAAATACTTAAACCGTCACTCATGTGTTTTGGTTTGTATTCTATCTGTGGATCTGTTTGTGTGTACGGTAAAAATAGTGGCCAAGTTTATTTTTTATGCCTACAAAATCCTAGATATTTCTATATATAATTATATTCGTAGATTCTTAGAGAATAAATCTGCAAAATATTATTCATATCGGTTAACGGATATAGGCGTGTCTAGAGTTTCTCTTATATGCCTATGAAACACTAAACATTTCTATATGTAATTTTGTCCGCAGTTTCTTAGAAAATAAATCTGCAATTTTTTTTTCATATCGATCATAGAATATAGGAGTGTCTAGAGTTTCTTGTTTATGCCTACGAAACCCTAGACATTTCTGTATATAATTATATTGATAGATTCTTAGAAAATAAATCTGCTAAATATTTTTCATATCGATTGTAGGATATAGGAGTGTTTAGAGTTTCTTTATTTATGCCTACGAAACCCTAGACATTTCTATACCTTATTTTATCCGCATATTCCTAGAAAATAAATTTGCAAAATATTTTTCATATCGCTCATAGGATATAGGAGTGTCTAGAGTTTCTTGTTTATGCCTACGAAACCCTAGACTTTACTATATATTTTATTCGCAGTTTCTTAGAGAATAAATCTGCGAAATATTGTTCATACCGGTAAAATCATATAGGAGTATCTATAGTTTCTTGTTTATGCCTACGAATCCTACACATTTCTATATGTAATTATATTCCTAGATCCTTAGAGAATAAATCTGCAAAATACCTGTCAATCAAGAGACCTCAAGAGTCCCCAGTTAGCCAATCACGAGAACCTTAGGAAAAACGTCACGGTGTTACCCAGATCACAAACACACACTAGCTAATTACATATATATGTACGATTTAAGGTTTTATAATCTACATTTCTATAATTTATAATGGAAAGATAGACGTCAAACGAGATTAAACTTTATTATTAGAATCAATATAATTTTTACGCAACAAGTGTATCGTCGCAATTTTCAACAATAAATGAGCCGCCTGATTTTATAAATCGGCGTCTAGTTCAATAGTTTGTGCAAAAGTGCTCTGTGGTGAATCAATCTTAAGTAGGATGAATTTTGCGACATGTCTTGGAAAATTTACTCAAAAGAGTGAAAAAATGTAGATATACAAGATACCTAGAAATATCTGTCAATTAACAGATTAAATGTAGAATTGTGTACATTAGTTTAAAATCAACCATTCTGAGAATGTCCCAGAAGAGAGAAAGGGAGGGCAAATATAAGTTATAGGGGAAATATTTTAAGATCGCAGCGCTGTTGCGACATTTTCGGAACTTCCAAAATAGACATTCATTACATGTAATCATATGAGCAATAACGTGAATTTTAATGTTTACTGTTGGTTTTTGTAATTTTGCTACAATATTAATACGTGTTTTTATGCAGGGTAATCAGTAAAATATTATAACATCAAATATTAATAAATAAGAATAATTTAGATATGTTTTTATGAATTTTTTAGGTTGAAATCCACCTTTTAGGTTATTTAGGTTAGGTTATTTTTTAGGTTGAAATGGATTTCTTTTAATCCACGAATTACACTCAGGTACACAGCAATAATAGTTCGACTTCAACATGATTTTTGTCTTGTCTTCCATTTTAATTTAAGGTTATTTTCGCTTATTATAACTTGATACCAGTAAAAACAATTAAAAACTGATTTTAAAATAATGTCAAATAACATAAAACTTAACAAAACGTAACAATATAACAATATAATAACAACAAAACTATAGTAAAATGCAAAAATATGTTTTGATCCCATATTACTCAATGTAAAAAGCGCTATAGAATGTCTATTTCTGTAGTGCCTTAAAATCCCACCAGATATTATATCGCTTAGCAATTTTTCCCTATAATTTGTCATGTCAAGTGGTCGCCACATTTTTTCTGACCATAAGAGATTGGAATTAAAATTTTCAAGAACTCTTTTGACCCTTTCAATATACACCAATGGCTCTAGATCCCCAAAAAAACATTAACGAACCATCTCCGTTGCTTCCAGGAAATTTAACATAATTCTCTCTTTCATTGTGCGTTCTTCACACGGACTCATGCGCATGGATTATTTAACACCATCGACTTCAATGTGCTGTCAGATTTAGCGCTGCTACGCCGCATTATAATCAACGGACAGACGGACAGATAACTGAAAGCTTTATGTCCGTAAATTCGCAATACCTTTCGACAGCGAACGTAAATTTACAACTGAAACTTTTGGTGTTTAGCAGGAACACTTGGGTAAAACTTGCTGTACTCGATGAAATACACATTCAGATATTTAACTACCTTACAATTTATGTTAATAGTTTTCTACATTTGCATATAACTTTATTCTTTTGAATTGAAGAAAGTTTAACTCAATATTATAAGATGGAGGTTTTTTATTTGTTATTCGGATCTTCGCTGTTGTGGCGATTGTTCTGGGGCTATTTTATTATAATCAGAATAATTAAGTATAAGAAAGGATTTAGGTGGAGGAAGGAATTAAGCTAGTTCGGCAGTGAAGGTTCGTTTTTATATCTGTAAAAAAACAATTTGGAAAATAGCTTAGAAACAAAAAGCATGGAGTAAAAGAATATATTCATTTCTAGAATACTGTAGTAAATGTGCATCCGGGGAATACATTTTGCAATTTTTATTTTACATTATATTTAAGTTAAAAAAAAAAAAAAGAAACAGTTAAGCCCGGTATAAGGTTATTTGTAACTTCATCTGCTGAGTAAATGTCATCCCTTCTTTCTATACAAATGTATCTATCGGATAGTTATGTAACAGATAATGAGACTGACGTATTGGATTCACTGACTGGTATTGACATTTATTCAGCAGATGAATTTACAAATAACCTTATCTGTCAGATAGTTACCTGGAACTTTATCTGAAGGTGGAAAGACCGGGCCTTAGACTTTCATTTATCAAACTTCCGTATATCGAAATTATCTGTGTATCGAAATTCGCATTAGTCCGCATGATCCTTTCATAAGAAAAATGTTTCTGTTAATCGAAAAAAAAAATATGTATTTTATGAGTAACTGTCATCAAAATGTTGTCTTCATCAAAATATTAGAATATTTTATATACAAATTAGCAGTTATTGAAGATTTTCTAATATTTTTAGGGTTTTGTAGATATGTCCGCCAAAAAACCCTTATGTCATTCCTGTGTCCGTCTGTACGGTAGAAATTGTAGCTAAACGGCTTAACATAGAAAGTTGGAATTTGGCATGCTTATACAACTCATGATCCACATATATGAAAAATACTGAGGTTGCAAAAAAACACATCTGGAGATAAATATAAACAAATATACAGGGTGTTTGTTTGAAACGGGGCACCCCGAAAATCTCCTTTATTTATAAAGATACAAAAAATCTTCAGAACAAAAGTTAAACTTGACAAAAAGGTCCATCTAAAGGTTACTATAAGAATTCTGAGGCACTTCCGGTTTCACCGGAAATGATGTCAACTTTTGATCTAGCATAGGGAATCGACAATTTTATATTTTTTTCCTAAAAGTACATTAAATTAGCTTTACAATGACACCAAAAAATCATATTTTTATGTTAACCATTTCAAAATGTCGACTATTTATTTTCAAAATAATAATCAACATAAGTTTTACAAAGTTGAACGTAGCAAGCTTTGAAAACAATAAAAAAAAGAAACAAAATATCTCTAAAACAAACTAATTGACTATTTATAAAAAAAAAAACTATTACTTTTTTTCGGTCCCGGGCATAGGAGACAATTTTATTATCCAAATGTTTAAATTATTTTGTCAAAATTCTAGTTATATTTTGGAAAATGTTGCATTTAATTTTTAAGAGCGTAAATTTAATAACCAGTTGGAATTGTTGGAATTAATTCATTCTATGTGTCATGTATAGGAAACCAGAGGGGCGGAGCATATGACTTAAAACAACCAATGGAAGCCATAGGCGCAATTTTCAAAATCTCAATGAACCTTGGTATTACGTATTCGAATTAAAATTAACAAAAAGATATTTTAACATAAAATTTGTTTTTAAAGCTCTTAGGTTAAGAGACGATAAATTATTTTAAAAATATCATTCATTATGCCGTGATTACTACAAAGCAAAATTTGTCCTACACACTCAGCATGCCGCCTTCACTTATTATATACATGCGAAACCCTGAAATGTGTGAAAATTCACACTTCACATCAATGATTTATGAGGTTTTCACCAAAAATATGGCAAAAAGTTTTGTCCCCCATCCTATCCCCCAAAGAGGTTAATCTAAAATTCTGAAAAAAAAATCACAATAATAAACTTTAACGGGAATAGTTCAAGAGGAATTTTTGATGAGATTAGTTTTTCGCAAAATATCTTTTCTTAGTGCCGTTGAAAAAAAAAATATTTAAAAAAATTTTACTGTGTGGTATCAAAAGAAAGCTCTTAAGACGTAGATTAAGGAACGAAAAGTAGTTTTTTAAAATACGTTTCTTTTGAAAAATTAAGCCATTTATCAATATATTTCTCATTAATCTAATGAAGACTTGAATACGAAGCAAATGCAGAAAAAACGCTGGGATTTTGTGAGTCCATGAACAGTAGCTTATTCCCAGACGTGTTGACGGTTACTTATCAACGGTTGCTCCTGACAAAACGTAGTAACATATAAACGTAATGACAATATGTAAGGGCCTGTTTGCAAATATTCTTACTATACCAAGATACTAATTCAAATGAGAGCATAAAATGAGTAGATATATGAATGAGGAAGGTTTTACAAAAAATACATAGCGATAAAAATGGTAAAAGCGGTAAAGCGGTGAATGGTATAATGCTAAATAAATAAATAATAATTATTATTATTATTAACGATATAGTGACACGTGGAACAAATACTGAACTAATATAATTTTATGATAAACCGAAAATATATGGGAAATTAAACTACTGTGACATAGGCGACATGTTCATGTACTGCGTCTTCTGGAGGACAAAGTACCGAAATTAATATTTAAAAAAAGGGAATCATACGCAAGAAAAGAAGAGTTCGTCCAAAAGGTTAGTGGTGAGATACCGAACACAGAGACCTACAGACAATGAAAGTAAGAGACTGAAAACACACAGTGAGAAATTAGGATGAAAGAAGACACAGGCTTATTTGGTCCACAGTGGTGATCATTATTATTAATGTCGATAGAATGCTACACGGATTTAGCAAAACAAATTGGTCCAATTTGTTTTGCTAACTTATATTAAGGAAGTTCTGTATTATTTCAATACTTTAAGAAAAATCGTTGTACAAACTGTCTTACAGGGTTTCACAGTAATCCTGCAAGCTCTTAATCATCTCTTTGAAGATCTCTATCATTTATTCCTCCTCTGCTGTAACCACAATACAATCCCAATTCATCATCCGTGCGGTGCACACACACACTGTGTGACAGTGTGCGTCCGCGGTGCGTCTTGGCGGGGGAATCTCCACGGTGCTATGATACCTGTGCCGTGGTCCGTGCCGCAGCGCCAGTGACCATCCAGTGGTCCAGCAGCGCGCACCGCACAGCATCCGGGCTAACAGTCACGGACAGCTGACTAGCACGCTTCGAACTAAACATTCAACGATCGATCAAACTACGAACCCGACACTAAAGACATCCCTATAAAATAAAGTTCTAACAATAACATTTAGTGGTTATAAAATAGTGTTTTAAAGACAGTGTTAGTTTACGTGTTGTGTTAAGTTGTACTCCAGATCAGCTGTTGGCAAGGACGTCTTGTCCCAGTGACATGTTATAGACCTGCATAATGATGGACTCCCTGCTGCAATACGGCGATGACCTTTCTCAAAGACTCTCCCTAACTTACCCAGACCCAAATAACAATGGTAAAATGTCTGAAACAAGGGGAGATAAATATTCTCTTCGACCCCGGTCAATGCGACGTGGTGGTGACGATGAAAGACCGATACCAA
Organism: Liopterus haemorrhoidalis; assembly: GCA_963971575.1. NCBI lineage: Eukaryota > Metazoa > Arthropoda > Insecta > Coleoptera > Dytiscidae > Liopterus > Liopterus haemorrhoidalis. The sequence goes on along the minus strand of OZ020611.1, from coordinate 37,919,178 downwards.
TAACCAAATCACGGGTGTCAAAACCTAAGCAAAAACCTGCACCTCTTAGTAAGTACAGGAGGAAAACCGCGAATGCGAGAGAGAGAAGTCGAATGAGGGAGATCAACGCTGCTTTTGAAGCTTTGAGAAGGGCGATTCCACACCTTTCCGCCCCAACTCAGCCGACTGCGAACGAGAAATTGACGAAGATAACTACCTTGAGGCTTGCGATGAAGTATATTTCTGCCCTAAGTCAAGCTCTTCGTGACAATTCGGTTTCGTCTACAGGTTGTAGTCCGGATTTAGGTGATTTATTGTCAGACTGTAGTGATTTAGACTGTCTTTTGCTGGAGTCCGACGGAGAATCTTTACAACTCTCAGACCATTCCTTGCTTGCCTCTCCTGAGTTTTCAGATCCAGGATTATCACCTTGTACCTTTGAAGACCCATCCTTACCCTCTCTTCTTCATACAGATTTTACCACATCGACTGAATTTAGTGAATTCTTTTTAACATGACAGTGCCAAACAATTATTAAATAAAGTTGTATATAAAATTATAAAGAATGTTTGCATATCAGCCATGCTTTGCCTCGATCTAGTGTAAGTTAAATAAGATATTAAATTCCTGATGTACATTTGTTACCTGTATTTGATATGTATGTATGAAATTTTTAAATTTTAATAAAAATTATATTTTAAGCTGAATGTTCATCTAAATTAATGCTTCGTTGGATCCATATCAATTTGCTTCTGGATGGAGATTGAAGTTTTGAGATAAAATATATTTTATTTATGAGTCTTTAAGGTTTAATAATTTAATATGGATATTACCATTCCTTACCTAACACTTAAGATTTTATCAAATGAGATGAAACAATAAAATTAATGGTTTTTAAATTTGATATTTTAAATTATTATTAATTACTTGCTAATGGAATTTGACAGCTACTGTCACAGTTTTTTGTCACCTGTTGGAATTTTGTGATTATTCACTTTGGGTACAATAAATATTCAAATATCTTATACCTGACGAATTATGAAAATTCAATAAAATCTCGGGTAACATTCCTGATACGTATTTAGAATTTATATCGCTAAACCAAGTAAAGTTATGAAGGTATAAACCAAAATACCACTTAGTATTTCTTTCGTTATACATTTATTAAAATCGAGTCACATTTTGTTAGTACTACATGCAACAGTACTACTGATGAAACGGCAATCGAAATATACATTTTAATAAAACTACAAATGTAAATATTTATTTTAATTAACGTATATTCAGGGAAACATTTTGTATTTCAAAGATATAAACAAATTCTCGGTAAATTCCACTAAGTTTTATTTGTTTTCACTCAATATTATCGAGTATAGTTTCAATAGTATCGAATGAGATTTTTTTTAACACTAGATTCTTTTTTTCAAGCATTTGTTTGACATCTTATTTCACTGTAAAATAGAGCCGGATCGAGGGTGATGCAAGTGAGGCACTTGCCTCATATGATCAATGGAGAAGTGCGCCAAATTAATGAAATTAATGTAAAAATAATTTTTTTAAATGTAATTTTGTAGTTTTTGTAGTGAGTACCTTTTTAGGGTTTTGTAGGTATAACCAACAAACCCTTATACCGTCATTTTGTCGTCTGTCTGACTGTTCCGTAAATATTGTAGCCAAACGGCTAATCCTAGAGAGTTGAAATTTGGCATGCTTATACAACTCTTTGACCCGCAAATAGGAAAAATACTAAAATATCTAAAAAACGTATCCCCTTAAAAATATAAACAAATGTGTGCTCATCGAAAAAATATACTTTTTAATTCTGAGTAGGATATTAAATGAAATCTCTTAGTACGTGGATTAACGATCAAAATTTTATTTTTTGCAAAATAAATTATTTTGACGCGATTTTTGCACAAATTGGGCTAAAAATTTTTTGTCCCACACCCTGTAGCCCAGATGATTTAAACTAAAAATCTGAAAAAATTCTAAGTAATGAACATTGGTGTGAACCGGAATAGTACAACAGAAATTTTTGATCAGATTAAGTTTTCGGAAAATAACGCATTTTTTGTGTTTTTAACTAAAATATGTAAAATATTTAATTCACTATGTAATACAGTAAACGAGTAAACGTCCGTAGTCTAATGGTCCTTGCTTCCTAGGTTGCAAACTACGCTTCGATTCCTGTCAATATTATTGTTTGTTTTTTTTTTTGCATTTATCTTTTATTTAAATTATTTTGTTAAAATTCTAGTTATATTTTAGCAAATGTTGCATTAAATTTTTAAAAGCGTTAATTTAATAACCAGTGGGAAGTGTCGAAATTATAATTTAATTCTATGTGTGAAAGTATACGAAATCAGAGGGGCGGAGCTTATGACTTAAACAATCAATAGAAGCCATAGGAATTTTCAAAAACTTAATGAAACTTGCTATATAAAAAAAATACTGCGCATATTTAGAAACCTAAATAATGGTATTAGGCATTCGAATTAAAATTAACAAAAAAATATTTTAACATAAAATTTGTTTTGGCATCCCAAATAATCATCATTCACTTACTAAATACCTGCGAAATACTGAAATGTGTGAAAATTCACACTTCACATCATTTTTTTTTTTTTTTCTTCAACACTTGTAAATTAGTAGTGAAAACTTTTTTTTAGGTCATCACTTTATATAATATAGTTACAGCCAGGCCTAGGAATGCTGAATTAAGTCTTGCTTAGGGGCGCCAACGACCCTCGTGCCGGCCCTGCTGTAAAATTTCGGATACTTCTGTTCAACATATTCTCTGTTTCGTTCAAAGCGAAGTAGAACTAAACTGATTTAAATATTACGTGAATAGGGGTAACTTTTAATAGCACGGCATTACTATAACCTCCATTTAGTCTCAGAACTTTGCTTCTAATTTGATTACGAATTTGTTTTATTTTACGAATTGATACATAATTGGGAAATAATTCCGAAATATATTCTAAGATAAAGAAGCAAGCCTTTAGCCGCAAGCGCTAAAACGTTTGTTGTTGCCGTTGATCGCGAAAAAGGTTACGGATATGGGTTTTAAATTCTGACTATGTCAAATAGTTTCTGTAAAAAATAATTATACAAATTACGGGCTCTTCTTAGCCGTTCGCAACCGGCTATAAACTGTGGGGGCATTTTTGTATGCGTTAGAATATGAACGTAATACCGACCATATTATTCTGGGACTATACACAGATTGAAAATATGGTCACGAAACCTGGAAACAAAAAGTTGCGGATCATCTTGGGCTGTCGCGCCAATATCTATGATCCTAAAATTATTTTCAAGATAAAATTTTTAAATTTATAATAATATTTATTTATTTATAGGCATATAAATGCCAACACAGTATCACTACAAAATAAAATGTAAACAAATACAAAATGTAAATAGTACAATATTTATGCAATAAATAATTTGTAATACATTTTTAGATTATATTTAAAATGTCTTAAACTGTCGACATCCTTAACATCAGTAGGTAAAGTGTTATACATTATAATGCCTTTATCGAAAATTGTATTAATTGTGCTCTGCTTTTTTTTTTCCTCGTAACACAAATATCGTGTTTATTTCGGGTATTATAATTATATATATATCTCTGTATCTAGTTACGGAGTTAAAACATGAGGGTAAGAGCTGGTGATTTAGTTACACATTAAATTCAATTTTCTCCCTGACATTTAACTACTTCAAAACAGTTAACATTGTTTTGATATGGGTATATCTGGGAAATTTTAATATAATTCTCATTTTTTTATTTTGCAATACTTGCAATTTATTAAGTTCTGCTTCAGAAACAGAGTACATAATAGTATTGCGGTACTGAAAGTGTGGCTCTAAAATTGTGTTATACACAAGGATTCTGGAACGCAAAGAAAGATGTCTAGATATTCTACTAAGTAACCTATTTTTTACCAATTTTTTTAATTAAAAAATTTATAAATGATTTAAAATTCAATTTGTCATCAATCATTACTCCCAGATATCTCCTTTCTTTTACCCAATCAATGCAAGTCTCATCAATAATTATTCTTTTACTAACACTATTTAATGCATATGCCTGTATTCAAAAATATACTGTATGTAAGTAAATATACAAATACAAAAAGTTAATACAAATTTACTAAATACTTAAAAGGTAAATGTACGACATTTTATTGGCTCCCAAGTGTCCGATTTCTATATTATATAACACACTCTTTATATCTTTAAAACGACTCTGAATCCATGATTTAAATTCTTGACTACCGAGATGAATAACATCCTTAAAATCTCTTTAGAAATTAAGTATACTTGCAGTTTTATTTAAAATAAAATTCAGAATTTTAATATTGATTATTATTATTATTAAAAAAACTACCAAGCTAATGGATGCTAATGCATATTTTTACATACTTTTGTTCAATAAATTTAGTGATTAATTTATTTAAGCCAATAACTATCCTCGTATTTAGTGATTAATTTATTTAAGCCAATAACTATCCTCGTATTTATTTGAATTATATTAAAGGTCCTTAATATTAAACTCTCCTTTATTTCCTTGCAGGGGCACTGTCAGCGGGTGCGCGTTCCGGGAAATAATAATTCCGGGACCCTGGAAAATAATTATTGCGAGCCCGATGACAAAAAAACGTGCAGATATAAATGGTTCTTTATTTTTTGTGTAATATATTAATATATGTTCACTGTCCTTGCAGAAGCTACTGACATAAAGGCCACAAAGGGTCAAAAATACTGATAACAGCTAAAATACATAAACAAAATGCGCATTCAAATCGGCCGCAGGGCGTGGAACTGAAAATACGGTTTCTTCAAGTATTACTAGCAATTACTAGGACTGGCACGAGGATCTTTTACGCCCCTAGGCAAGACATAATTTAGTGAAGGTATAGAAAAATAATAAAGTAGAATTTTTAATGCTACACTTAAAAAAAGCCATAATTTTTTGTAAATCTGGCGCCCACATCCCGTAGCGCCCCTAGGTGATCGCCTAGACCCGTATAATATCAAAATTAGCCCTGGATACTAAGAGTATTGTCGAAGAGGTTAAAGAAATTATACAACAAAATCAGTAGTAACAAAATTGAATAGTGATTTGTAAAAATAAATGCAATCCCGGGCCTTGCAGGCTGCCCGGGCCCCGGTAAATTGTACCGGCTTCCCCCGGCTCTTGACCTGTTTCTCTTTATGATAAAATATATTATCTTGATTAAAATTTCAAGAATTGTGAGAGTTAAGAGAACATTTATGATTTAAATCATTCATTATTATGGGGATTGTCGGGTCTTGACAAGCGTACACTAATCGCAAACTTCAGCAACCTTTTAAGCCGCATCATACTATTATTATTATTATTATTATTATTTTATAGATCTCTGTATAAGCTGAGATCATCCCTAGCTTTTTGTATACTGTCTGTACATGACGTATTTTATCATAAATGTAGATACGGAAATAATTTGACATTTCTATTGTATTTATTACCAAGAAATGTTCTTTTTATTACCAATTTTGCACATTTTTTCATTGGTGACCAAAAACTAGCCAGATACACGGTAGCAAATATATGTAATTAATAAATTTTTATGTTAATGACTCGTTAATTTGCATTTGTAAGTTTTCCCATTTGTGCCACTGCTAAGTACCAATCTATAAAATTAATTTAACAAGTGAGAAATTCAAACGCCTATCAATTATTTATGAACGCTCTGTATTTTCTTATTTTACTTCTCGCTTACGCTCTTTACTTATGCTCGTGCATCTACATTGTAATGTCCAAAATTCTCCTGGTTGCACGGAATGACAGACTTTTGCTAATTACGGACTAGAAAAAAAGTAATTTCTCAAACAAAAAGGTAAAAAATAGCCCCAATACAGTCTGTATAATAAGAAATACATGCTTATGATTCACGATTAGGCATATGCACTAATAATAAATAGGTTCAAACATGATACGAACATCAAGACCTAACACGCCCATTAATAAAAATTGTTTAGTTAGTGTTTTGTCTTTCAGTAGTGCGGTTGTGTAATAATGAGTTTAGAAGCGGTATTTTTATGAACCCACCCAAAACGGCCAAAAATGTTCTTTTCAAGTGCAGCAAAATATATGCACAAGTCAGTAGACTTTGTGAAGTATTGGGTGAAACGTTATAAAATTAATAAAAATGTTGACGATTTACCTAATCGTGGATTAAAAAAAGTGACCACGAAAAAGCAAGATAAAGGTTTTTTAACGTTTTTAAAAATAATCCAATGTTATCTTTACGTAAATATCAGGCAATTTTGTTAAAAAAGAACATTAAGTTAAGTCTAATGACCTTGAGAAGTCGTTTAATTGAAAATGATATTAAATTCAGGAGCACCAAACAAAAACCATTGTTATCGGTGAAACATGTCAAAACGACTCGCTTGGGCCAAGGAAAATTTGTATGTGGTTTTCTCATAATCTAGTTTTTATTGCTGGATGAATATACGGCTGAGAATACATGGAATATAAGCTTCGAATAAAAAACGTTCAAAATTTGGATCAGCTAACTCGTCAAATACAGCAGATATGGAGATAACTGCAAAGTCGTATGCCGAAAAGCTGGTAGAAAGTGTACCGAAAAGATGCCAAGCAATAATTGATAATAATGGAGATTAGACCAATTATTAGGTAGTAGCGTAATAATATTTACAGTAAATTGTTAAATTGTTTTTAGTTTTTCCATTTCTCTCTTATAGTTCGCCAAAAATAAACAAAGACGTCTTATTATACAGACTGTAAATCAATTCATCGTCATTAACACTCCACCCGTTGTAGATCTTGATCTCCTCAAACTTGGTCTCATTTAAATGTAAATTTTATGATATTCAGATTTTCAGCAAATTTCGTAAGTACGAGTATAATCAAGAAACTCTTATATCATCATTCACATGTCATTCTGTCTGTTTGTTTGTTTATATATAGGTATGTACGATAGAAAATATGACCAAAAAGTTGATCGACAGAAAGTTGAAATTTGGCCAAGAACTTTGTTTCTCAACTCTCTTACATAAAGTAAGAACCACAGCCGTGTTTTCGAATAACCGTTTCCGGATACCCTGTTTTAGGATCGGATATCTGAAACCGGGTAAACTAGGGACCAATTCTGGTTCCATCAAGATCTAATTCTGACAGCACTACTAAAAATCTAAAAATAGAAAAACAAAATGCGCAGATATTAAACTAACATGACAAAGATGGTTCTAGAGTAGTGTTTCGCAACAGGTGGTCCGTAGAAAAATTTTAGTGGTCCGTGAAAATTTTTGTATGTGTTTTATGCAGTATTTTTTTTTTTTTCTGAACTTTTTTCATGTAAATAATTTATATTTTGTTTATTTTATGTAACTTTCCTGTGATTTTCTACAAATAAAATTTAAGATTAATAAATAAAACACTCGGTAAATTTCACAAATATAAGTTTAATATTACGCTATACGTATTTCGGCAGTGACGCCATCTACAGGAGTACAAATTACAAACTAAACTTATTTTTTAACAGATACATTTAGTGGGAACAAATAATAATGGTAGGGAATACAAGTGTAAACCATATTAGCAGATAAGGAAAAAAATTTTTTTACCGATTTATTAGGGGTGAGTTGTAAACGTCAATCTGGTCATTCATTAGGGAATTCCAGAGTTAATATTTTTGTGAATTTCTCGGTATTCTAAAAGGTTTACGGCTTTTATTGTGAATGTGTAGGATTTTAAAGTCATTAACTGAAAGGTTATGATTATTGGAGATCATATGTTCTGCTATGTTGGACTGTTCTACTTTTTTATTTTGGATGGCTTTCAATTGTTCACCAAATCTTGTAGCAAATTTTCGACCAGTTTGGCCTTGGAATTCCCTTAATGAATGACCAGATTGACGTTTACATTTCACCCCTAATAAATCGGTAAAAAACTTTTTTTTCCCTTATCTGCTAATATGGTTTACACTTGTATTCCCTACCATTAATATTTGTTCCCACTGAATGTATCTGTTAAATAATAAGTTTAGTTTGTAATTTGAACTCCTGTAGATGGCGTCACTGCCGAAATACGTATAGAGTAATATTAAACTTGTATTTGTGAAATTTACCGAGTGTTTTATTTATTAATCTTATATTAAATATGTTTCACCGAGAATACACGGACTCCTCTGTCATTTATATTTTAAATAAAATATATGTATTTAGTAGCATATTAAATACATTTGTCTTTTTAAAAAATGAACCAACAATTATTATTAGTGGTCCGCGTTAGAAAAATATGTATTTTACGGGTCCGCGGTGCGTTTTTGGTTGAGAAACACAGTTCTAGAGTGGAATTCGCAAGAAAAACGAACAAAGCACTGCCTTTTCCGTTTTTACATAGAGAACAGTTCTATTGGAGCTTGAAATTTTGGCAGATTTGGATGTTAATTTATTGTGCTTGACGCACAACAGACCTAGCTGGACAGAATTTGTTTATCATATATTTTAATATGTCACTTTTGTTGTTCAAATTTACTAGATACTATTTTAAAATAAAGACCATACCTTAAATATTTAGACGTATAACTCTAGTGACATTTTACTTTAATTTAAAAGATATTTCTGTTGATTTAGCTACCAACTGAACTACTTTCATTGCTCAATTGCGTCATCGTACTACCTGAATTCATAACAAAACTCGAAATGTGCAATTAAATATATTAATGAATATATTCCACATTAATTACAAAATGTATTTGTCTTGGACATGTGTTTATCTTGCGGTCAGCACGCGCTTACAAACTTACAAAGGTGTTGAAAAATCGGCGAATTGTAACTGAAAGTACTTGTATAAATTATTCTTGCGGCGAAATAATTATGAGTACATAAACACCATAAATAATAATATTTTATATTTTGTGTAAAATTATTAGTTTCAAATGAAAGTGGTATTTAGAGGTAAAGATAAATACATATTTAGCATATTCATGTAATACCAGTAGCTGTTACAATATTTTTATAACATTATGCAACATTAATTTTAGTTTATAATAAATTTCTAGTTATTATGGTTTAATTATTGATTTTGTTTATCTCTAATATCACACATTTTTAAAAAATTATAATTTACTTTAATTAAATAATTTGCCGACTGGTTTAGTGTGAAGGGAGCAATCAGTTCTACAAACTTCACTCTGCAAATTTCTTCGATTTTTATCTAAGTTAGGTAATATATTAAATCTTTGAAAATCATCAGATTTGCTGATAGTTTCCGTAAAGACCAGATCTTAGCTCCTCAAATGCAAAAAAATTGCCCTTAAGGCAACATTTTCTACTTTTTTACTGGGCGGAACTTCAGGCTTCTAGTATAGGGGGGGGGGGGCAAAAAGGAAATTTAGAAAAAAATTACTTTTTTAATTGGACGGCACTTCAGGCTTCTAATAAAGGGGGTGGGGGCGCCAAAAAGGAAATTTAGAAAAAAAACTACTTTTTTAACTGGGCAGCACTTCAGGCTTCTAGTAAAAGGGGGGTGCCAAAAAGGAAATTTGGAAAAAAACTACTGGGCGGTACTTCCTTCTAGTAAAAGAGGGTCCCATGCAAGGATATTTAGTGAAAAAATAAAGATCTAAAATGCTTCTAAAATGAGATATTAGTAAACAAATGGAAAATGAAACTAACTACGATATTAGAAAGCAAAATAAAGTCGATAATACCTTTTTGTTTTAGCAATAAAAATATAGTAAAAAAAATGCACGTTTGCTCGTTGCTGGGATAAAAGAGGAGAGTTAAAAAATGGTCACAACCTTTTAAGCAGTTAAATCACATTTTGAAAAAAAATGCAATTTTTATGTGTTGATCTTTAAATAAAATTCATTGACCTTAAGACTTTTAGTCAATAATTTTCGTCATACATGTTTTATATAAGAAACTAACGAACAAAAAAAATCCAAAATTGGACAAATTATTTAAATTTTATAGTTTACCAATCATGCCAATGTCTTTGCATTAAAAGTTGAATATCACGCATATTTACACGCAAATTTTAATCAAAATCATTAGAGCTGTTTTTGAAAATATTAAAAATTGATGTGAAGTGTGAATTTTCACACATTTCAGGGTTTTGCAGGTATTTAGTACAAAATTTACAAATTTTATATTAAAATATTTTTTTTGTTAATTTTAATTCGAACGCCTAATACCATTATTTAGGTTTCTAAATATGTGCAGTATTTTTTTTATATATAGCAAGGTTCATTAAGAATTTTAAAAATTGCGCCTATGGCTTCCATTGGTTGTTATAAGTTCCGCCCCTCTGATTTCGTGTACATTGAAACAGAATTAAATTATAATTTAAACAATTTCCACTGGCTATTAAATTTACGCTTTTAAAAATTAAATGCAACATTTACCAAAATATACCTAGAATTTTGAAAAAATAATTTAAACAATATAAAAATTAAAAAAAAAAAAAAACAAAAAATAATATAGTCTCTTCTCACAGGGTTCGATCCCTTTCGGATCAGGTTACTTGCGTGAAAAATCAGCGTCTAATACCACTAGACCAGCACACATGTTACAGTGTGGCGTGTTACAAAGCTATAACTTGTGTACATTATTAGCCAAAAATCACAAAAAATGCGTTTTTTTCCAAAAACCTAATCTGATCAAAAATTCCTGTTGAACTATTTCGGTTCACACCAATTTTTTCAGATTCTTAGTTTAAACCATCAGGGCTACAGGTTGTGGGACAAAAAAAATTTTGCACAATTTTGGCAAAAATCGCTTCAAAATAATTTATTTTGCAAAAATAAAAATTTGTTCGTTAATGCACGTACCAAGAGCTTTCATTTGATACCCTACTCAGAATTATAAAAAAATATTTTTTTTTTCGATGAGCACATATTTGTTTATATTTTTAGGGGAATATGTTTTTTAGATATTTTAGTATTTTTCCTATGTGCGGGTCAAAGAGTTGTATAAGCATGCCAAATTTCAACTCTCTAGGTTTAGCCGTTTGGCTACAATTTTTACCGAACAGACAGACAGACAGACAGACAGACAGACAGACAGACAGACAGACAGACAGACAGACAGACAGACGTCAAAATGACGGTATAAGGGTTTTTTGGTCATACCTACAAAACCCTAAAAATGATAATTAAATATGATTATTTTATTTTGTTTTATTTTATAAAAGTTATCAAAAAAATTATTTAAAGAAATATGTGTGAGGGGAATGCACTTAACCTAATTTTGCATCGGGGCGCCAGGTACCCTCGACCCGACCCTGGGGCAGCACATTTTGGCGAAAATAGATGGATCAAAATAGTGTTTCAATGGAGACCGTGGCAAGAAAAGAGAAGCAGAGGAACACCATTTACTCTTTGGACCAACGACATCAAGCGAATAGTCACAAGCTAGATGCAATAATAATAATAATAATAATAATAATAATAATAATAATAATAATAATAATAAGTTTATTAACCCGATTACAGACTCAGTGTTTTAAGTCAGTCGATATTACGATATATTAATTTAGTCTATTAAACTTTACAAATCAGAAATTACATTGACAACATTAAAGATACATTGAAAGATTTGTACATTTTATAACTTTACAAAACTATGAAGTAAGAATTCTTCTACGGAGAAAAATGGATTTTTAATAAAATAGTCCTTCATGACATTTTTAAATTTGTTGAAGGCCAATTGTTTGATGTTAACCGGTACTTTATTCATAAATTTAATTGAGTAGTAGTTAACAGCATTTCTTGATTTCGTCAGTCTCAAGAAATTGGGATAAATATTTAACAGGAGACACAGGCCAACGAATGGATTTACTTAAGGTGTATATCCAACAATGGTTGACAACGGCCGGATAATGATGATAATGATTGAGCTTTAAGAAACAGGAACAGGTAAAAGCTGTCATTCAAAAAGTGACATTAAAAATACGTGAACACACGTAGCATCACATTTTTATATGACCCAATATTTCACTGGTGAAACGATTACTGCATTCAATATATTTTTATTTCATTTTAAAGTCTCGGCTCGGACATTCATACATTTCTTATTACAGATAATCAATATATCAGAAAAAAAGCAATATATTATATTTTGACATATAACCTTGCACCTTTGTATGTAAATTTCTCGCAGGTAAAATGATTGCAGTTTAATTTGAAAGAAGTCTAAAAACTGCATTCATTTATATTTCAAATATTTTTTTTATTTAATGTATGTTTTATTACTCGCGTGTCCATCATGGCGCAAATCAATTAATTTTACTGTCAGCATGAAAACGTCAGCTATGATTTACATTTACTCCAACGCATTCCGACAAACGCCGCTATGTATTGAACAGTATGAGCTGCACTACAACTCCACCACCATTCTTGCTCGAATTTATTTTTTTGCTTCGGTAACTGATCGTTTTTTGCTGATGAGGTTCGTTTTTAAACAATTATTTAATATTATTTAGTGGTTAAATTAATGGTCTTTTTGTAGAGCATTTTTTTCCAACACTGCCCACACAGAATCACAACAAGTGTTTACCAGACCAATTTAAGTACAGGGTGGGCCATGGGAACCTGACGTTTTTGAAACGGGCAGTACTCTGCAGGTGGGGGTGGGGTAGATGCAAGCGGTAGATTCCATTCCAACCGTTAGTTCATGCAGTTTAGTGTACATCATGGCTGAATGGGGTGTAAGACATCGTGTGTTTGTGTATGACGCGTTTGTCAAAAACGGTGAATCAATATTGTTTATGGGATTTTCATCAAAAATGTGTTAAAAAACTTTTGTCCCTTACCCGATTTCCCAGAAGGGTTGATCTATACATCTGTAAAAATTATCAATAATATATTGATAGGAACCGGAATAGTTCGACAAGAATTTTTGATCAGATTAGTTTTTCGAAAAATATCGTATGTATCTTTGAAAAAAAAAAAAAAATATTGTAAAATGTATTGAGTGGCATCACAATAAAGCTCTTAAGACGTAAACTAAGGAACAAAAAACAGTTTTATAAAACTTCATCATTTTAACATGATTATTTCCAAAAATGTGCTAAAGAAACTTTATTCCACATACTATAAAGTTGATCTAAAAATCTGAAAAATGTAATGCATATTAATGTGAACCGAAGTAGTTGATCAGATAATTATTTCGATTATTGATTTCGTTAATGATTTTTCACATCCTATTTCCAATATTTATCGGACTGACTGGAAAACTGGATAGTTTTAGCTGGGACTTGATGCCAGCGCAAGATCATAACAAAAATGTAAATAAATTGTAACAGATTTTGTATCTTAAATCAATTAAAGAAATTTAAATTAATGAAATTTATATAAATATCAATATAGTAACTTTTAACTTATATAACCTATAATAACTGGCATCTATAAAAGTTGCAACCTCCACCTTTTTACACCTCAATCCGCCCCTGGTCCTTATTAATGGTCTAAGTTTCCCTCTTAATCGAGCGTTGAAGTTTTTCAATATTTTCAAATTAAAAATTAATTAACACTGTGCTTCTTCCAAATATTCTGTATTATCTTGCAAATGTAATACATTTTAACATTATACAGAACTGTATCTTGACTGTAATGTATAAATGAAGAAGAATGTTGAAGTATTTTTTCTTGTACAACAACTATATTACTTCAATTTTTTACAACGTCCTAACCAATCGTAGTGTCAACCATTTGTCGTCTCCTTATCGCTTGCTGCATGTTTGCCATTTTTTTATTGTCCACGGACGAAGCATTTTTTCATTTCTTTATTTTTTATTCTTCTGTAGTAAATGAATTTTAGTTTATCTTTTTATGTACGTTATGGATTGCAATTCTCTGTTCTGATATATAAGAAATGTTAGGGATATTTCTCAATTAATGTATATCGTTGTATGTTAATTAATGTACAAGATTAAACACTTAAATATAAATACAATTCTTTTGTAATAAAACTAGAAAAATCTATCATTATATTTCATCAAGAAATAACCAATGAATCTGAAAATACGAGATGTATTCAAAAGGCCAATAGAAATATATAAGAGCTTCTACAGTGCGAGTAAATTATCTTACAACTAATTACACGGAAATCAGTGAAACAGAATTATATTTGAAAAATTAATAAATAAATAAATTTTAAGTGTGGTATCAAATTAGGGTTCTTAAAAAGTATAGTAACAGACAATATTTTGATTGATGTAATAAATATACAAATAAAAAATATATATACAAGTTTCCCTAATTCTATTTATCTTCACTCGATATTAGGGTTGTACATCGAAGGCAAAACATCGATGTTTCCGATACATCGATGTTTTATTAATATTAAAAAAACTATTTATTTATATTATATAGGTTTTATTTAATAATGTAAAGATAAAATACGAAAAACAGTAACTTATAATACACAAAAAGCATTTATTAGATTATAGAAATATTAATATTCTATTAAATATATATGTAGATAGAAATATTCTTTTTTAATAGTAATTAATTTCACATTAACATTATCCAATATAATAATCCTAATTTGTTCCTACTATTTTTACATTTCTAAAATGAAATATTGCATTTTATTATAATACTACCCAGCAAACATTCAACTAACGGCCGAATGCTGGCAAACTGCTTTTATGCTGGTAAATTACTGACACCAAAAGTAAGTGCAACGCCAGTATTAATAATGTACTTCACATTTGTATTTCGCATTCCGCCTATACGAAGTACTTTACCAGCATTTTATAAGCACTCTTCTTCACTCATACTTTTTACTTAAAACCATCAGAAATAAATCTTGCAACTAATGCGATTATTTTGCACTTTACCGTTGCTGGGCCAGCAACTGATACATCAATGGGCCAGTAACGGCCCCGGGGACACCGGGGTACTGGCCCATTACTTTCAATGCCGGGGAGTATGTGCTTTACCAGTACTGGCCCGTATAAAAATGTTTGCTGGGTAATATAGTAATCTTAATGTTAATTTTATATTATTTAACATAAAAATAACATACTGTCATACACATTACTTTTTTTTACTTTTTTAAGTTGAAATATATATTACATTTTTTATAACACTAATATAGCAATCCTAATATTAATTTCACACTAACATTACAATATAATAATCCTAATAATAGTTTTATTAATAAATAAATTATAATTATATTTCCCAATACGGTAATTCCAGGGATTGGAGGAATAACAACTGGGAATGTGCCAACAAGACTCAAAAAGCAACAAGTTTATTCGCGTCGTTGGTCGTTGCATTGTTTGCAAAAATTAGAAGTTTCTTCTTATTTTTTTCTTATTCTGCTAACTGCTAAAAAGAATAAGAACTAACACTATTATTATTGTTATATCACAATTGAGAACTGACACGCTCGAATACGCAGTCTGGTGGTCAAATATTGTTATATATAATCTAGTGTTGTTTTTTTGTTAGAACGTCGATAGATACATCTTCATAAAATAAAAATGAACTGTGCTTAAATTAACCTGTTCCCTGTTAGCATATTCACAGCTGAATACTAGACAAATTAGCCATATTGCATTGTATTACAGCGCCGCCAACGGTAATGTCACTTCTCAATAGATGGCGCTTATATTTTGTGTACTAATATTAATGAAAATTCAAATTTTAAGATTACACTGCTCTAGCAGTAGTTGCTGAATTTCAAAGTTGAAACATCGACATCGGTAGTAGACATCGATGTTTTATCGATACTATCGCCATCTGAACATCGATGGTAAAAACATCGATGTTTTCGATACATCGATGCTTTTTTCCCATCCCTACTCGATATTATATTTCGACAGTTATGTTATTGTCAACAATTTACCAATTAAACCAATATTTAACAAAGAAATTATGTTAGTCTCTGTAGAACAGCAAACGTACCTTACAATATTATATGCAAAAAAAATAAACAGTTATGGTAACAGTTTTTTGGGACGGAAAAATTGGTAGAAAGAAAAAATTGATGCTAAATGTGATTTTTCGCACATTTCAGGATTTTTTAGGTATTTAATAATTATAAGCAGCAACATAATACTGGATGTCTAGGAATAGGTACTAGAATATAACCACATCAAAATCAAAAAAAAAAAAATTGATAGGAGATGTTTTGGATGAAAATTGTTGTCTAAAAAACTTAAAATATCTCCCTTATTATTGATTCAACAGGAAATGTGTAAGACAAATTGTTTAAAATAAGAAGAAAAATAATTTTTACTATATGCATTTTTTCACTTGAATAAATATTTGAGGAGTTACGGGGAGACCCTTAAACTACATTTTTGAAGTATTTCCGTTATTATTGACTTGAAAAATGTATCAGACAAAAATTGTTCATTGTAAGAAAATAAATCTTTTTTAGTCTGCGCACTTTCTTGATTGAATGAATATTTGGGGAGTTACGGGGGGCAAACTAAAACTTAAATCTAGAAGTACCTACCTCACTTATTATTTACTTCACACTAAATATATATATAACATTTCTTTTTGTTCAATGAGGTTTTTATAATAACTGGCTGAAAATAGCTGGTCACCATGGTGTCATTGTTAATATACTGGCCTGTTGCTGTTAGACTATGGAGGCTCGGGTTCAAATCCCGGTGTTGGCATGAATGTTTGTATTTGTAGTTTTAAGGTTAAAATTGTAAAAACAATAAAAACACATGTATCCTGGTTAATGCCCATAGTTGCTAAGACCAAATAAATACATTTTAAAAAAAATCAGCTGTGGTCACTACAGGACCGACCGCCATCATAAAGTACTTATATAAAATACATTCTAGCAGCAGAGTAGAAATAACTTGGCCTAATATTTTCTAACAGAGATATTATTTATCATGACCATGGAAACGTTACATATAAATATCAAAAAATTGAGAAAATTTTACAAAAATTATTCGAAATTTTTCGTTTTATCAAAAAACGTCTCAAATAAGAGTTATTAATTATTGCTTTTATAGCAACTTTGGTTCAATAAATTTTTTCGAAATATTTTTCTGCTGTGATATATTCACAAAAATCTTAAAATCGACACGAGTAAACTCCCATTTTTAGTCAACCGATTTTTACCAAAAGTTGATCACCTCGTGACATTGATGGCAGAAGCTTAAATATGAAGTTTCATAAAAATATTTTTAGCCGAATTTACTCTGCACGTGTACACAGACGGACAGACGGACAGACAGACAGACAGACGGACGGACAGACAGACCGACAGACATCATGCTAAAAATAGTCAAAACGTTATGTAGGGACCTCAATTCGTGGAGATCCATCGAAATCTCGAAATGTCAAAATCGGTATGATCACAATACCTCCCTTATAAATGTGGGCGGTCGGTAAAAAATAATAATAAGAAAATTATTTAGGAGGCAAGAGTAGTGTTAACTAGAGATGGGTCGTTCATGAACGAACCGGCTCACTGAGCCGGCTCAGTACACTGACCGAAGTGACACGGTTCACCAAATTGAAATGAGCCGGCTCACGGCTCATTGTATAGTTTCAAGTTTCAAGAATACGATAGGTCGGGCGATTGTGAACCGTGACCGGAGTGATCCGGATCTGGGTCGATGTCATGTTGAACTTCGCGAGAACTTGGCTTGTAATGTATTATCATAAAGTGTATTTTGTCATCAATTTGTAGGGCAGTTTATTTGAAACTAATCTGCTTAGTCTGTATTTTCTTACAACCATACTATATAAAAATATTAAAAATATTGCCCAAATCCCAGATGTCCGATTTATAAGGGCAATAAACATCGCCATAAACTTAACACATCTGGTTTAAAATACAGTAGCTACATAAAGTGAATTGTTTGTTTCAAAAATGTTAGATAAGCGTCGAGGCTAAACGACGTTCTACCTACGACCGAACGACCGGCAACTGACTGACCTGTGTCTCGGGATCATGTTTAAAAGAACCGGCTCTAAGCAAGAGTCGGTTCTAAGCGACGTTCTACCTACGACCGAACGACCGAACGACCGACCGACCTGTGTCTCGGGATCATAAGAACCGGCTCTAAGCAAGAGTCGGCACTAAGCGACGTTCTACCTACGACCGAACGACCGACCGACCTGTGTCTCGGGATCATGTTTACAGTTCATATATTGCAAGAACCGGCTCTAAGCAAGAGCCGACTGTAAACGACGTTCTACCTACGACCGAACGACCGACCGACCTGTGTCTCGGGATCATATTTACAGTTCATATATTGCAAGAACCGGCTCTAAGCAAGAACCGGCTCTAAGCGACTTTCTACCTACGAACTAACGACCGTCCTGTGTTTTAGAAACATGTTTACTTAACCGGATCACTGAGCCGGATCAATGAACCGGCTCAACAAACTGAACGACCTCCACTGATCCGGTTCCGCAAACTGAGCCGAAATTCCCATCTCTAGTGTTAACCTATAGTTGAAAATTAAAGTTGAAATATCTCATCTACGTATATGCTGTTCACTTTTATAAAAACAAACTAATGCGGCAATTCTGTGGCAAACCTATAAGCTTACAGACCAAATCTATAAGAAACTTCCCATAACAACACATAAAACAACTCTTTAGATACGATCGTCTGTAGCTTATAGATTTGCCACAGAATTTTCGCATAAGAGGAAATTTTGATTTCAATACTTTGCACCTTTGAAATTGTATGTCAAGATGGTCTTAAAATATCATAAAAAATGAAGCTGTTCACTTTTGTATGAACAAACTCAGAGGAAATTTTGTTTTCAATAGTTTGCACTTTTGAAATTGTATGTCATGTTAGTATTAAAAAATTATAAAAAATGTCACTTTCTTAATAATTATCAGTCCTTACAAAAGTGAACAGATTATATCTGACTTATTATTTATTTATTTATAAAGAATCCATTAATTTCTGTTCAACCTACTCGAAATTTAAAAAAATTTAAAAAAAATTTACAAAAACCGTACGAAGTACGGATATGACAGCTAGTAAAATAATGAATTCAAACGGTTTTTCTATTTTTATTAACCTTTTTTAGACAAAATTTCTAGAAAAAATTATGGTCCCTGTATTTATGATTCAAGTTTATCTTATGCCTTTTTCTTAACAGTTCTTGTATTACAGCTCTATTAATTATTGATTTGAACTAAAAAATAAAACGTTCTTTTTTTTTTTTTTAATCTCAGTACAGGTGTGTTTATTAAACCATTGGAAAAATCAGTTCAAGTATCTCGTAAACTATATTTTTAAAATGGTTTGCATAACACTTACATTAACGTTAATAGTGACAAGCCTTTAAACACTGAAATTATATTGTGTTTGCATTCAAATCGTTCAATGAGGTTTTGTTGACAAAAAATAATGATAAACTTTCTCCACGCAGACACACACATAATGTTAAACACGTTTTGTTTCAAACTTGATTCACACTCTGGATTTAATGCCACAACAAAAAAAATATCGCGCTCGAATTAATTACGAAAATTATCGCGAGATTATTTATGAAGTTGACAGGTTGTTATTTGCAGAATTTTATAAAAACCTCCTATAGATTGCATTCTAGAGTTTTTAGGAAAATATGATTTAATTTACTTGGTACTTTCGTTACTATAATAAAAATTAATAGGAATAGATGAGCGCAACAATGATTTTTAAAGAACGCCGTGATCAGTGACTGTTCTTATTTCAATTACGGTGATTTTAAACAGTGACTATGATCACTGTTAAGACTTCAGAACTAGTGTTCAGATGTACTTAATGCAGTGAACGGCCCTGTTTCACTATCGGAGATTTTTCACTTAAATGAAGTTTTTCTGCGCTAAATCAAATCCACTGTAATTCTTCAAAAGTGGGTAAAAAAAGGTGGTATAAAACCCTGGCGGACGAGAGTCAATGAATTCCTGGAAGGCCAGTTTTACAGCATTGTTGGAATGAAACTGTTTTCCTATTAAAAAGTTGTCCAAATTGCGGAAGAAGTGTTAGTCAGTGGGGGGTAGGTCTGGTGAGTATGGAGGATGAAGTTCCAACTCCAATTCATGTAGTTTTGCCACAGTCATTTGTGCAGTGTGTGGTCTAGCGTAATCATGCAATAAGATAGGTGTCGGTCTCTTGACCAATCTAGGTTGTTTTTCTTTAAGTTTTTGCATCATTTCGTCCAGTTGGTTGCAGTATATATCTGCTGTGATCGATGGGTCAGTTTTTTTTTTTTTTTGTTTGGTTTTTAAGTTACATGTACGAAATTTGGTGAACCAATTTGACATTTTTTGCTGCGTAGTAAGATTAGAGCCAAATACACTATTAATGTTTCGCGCGGTCTGCGATGCCGTAGTTCCACGTAAGAACTTAAAAAAAAGGTTTTGATATTTTTTAGAGTATACAATGATATGCAATTGTTTAAACACGCGAGATGTGTAACTTTCCTAAAAAAAAAAAACAGAACGGTAAAATATTAAGCAAATGTCAAATAATAAGCTGTTAAAGTTGGCAATATTATTATCTACAAATTTCATCCTTGACGACCTAATAGAAGTGACATAAATTTTCGAAATCACACATGGAGAAAAATGACATTGTTCCATCAAGTAAAATATTTTACTTGGCCAAGTTTTTGCTAGAGGGACAGAAAAAAATTGTCCCTGATAATATTTTTTCAATTACGTTGGTTGATCTTACGAAGACCTTAAAGTCATTCTAACAAAGGAAAATTAGTTTCATACCTATTTGTTATGGTTACAAATTAAATTTGTTGCTACGGCAAATGTATTAGTCCAGGTGAAACAATGTATATAAAATACTGAATAATTTTGTGCATCTAACAAATTATGTTACTCATCCATGTATGTGACGTATTTGCCTTGCACATGCGTTTTGAGCTCGGAACAATATGGCGTAGGATTTTAAAGTTTTTGAAGTTTTTATACCTGTTGATACTTTCTGCGCTGTATTTAATAAGCAAATAAGTGCAATAATGTAGTGTATCCGAACATTAGTATCTTGAGGACTTCACAAATATTTTCAACGTATTACAACTTGAGGAGGCAGTTTAAAAAAATTGGACTACTCGATAAAAGAGCAAACCAGCCAACTAAATGAAACAGGTAATGATTTTAATAATACAAATAGTGTATTAATGCTAATACTTTGGTGTGGAATTTTGTAATCATATAGAAATATGCTAAAAAATATACCCGGTTTAGGACTGCATTTAAAAATTTCTCATCGTTTTACAGATGTTCATTTTTCTGTTGTGAAAATGGTTTTATCAGTAAAAATGAAAATTATTATTATGTCCATTTACATTAAGCTAAGCAGTGTATAAATCGGGTATAAGTTTATGGACGTGAATTTTTGCCTGGCATATATAAATTGGAAATAAATATTTGTAATAATTTTGAATATTTTATTGTTTTATGTACATACTAAAAATCAAACTTAAAATTAGTTATATGTCCTGTTATATATTAAATTTTATAACTGTGAATTTTGTTAATAATAAATTATAACAACAATAGATTATAAAATTTGTATTATTTTTCTTAATGCATTTATATATTTTACAGGTAGAGATGTTTTTAAATTTCTTGGCGAAAACAAAAACAGTTAGATGTCATAAAATTGGGCTAACAATGTTAGGTTTTTCCATAAACGTTCGTAAAAAATGTAATTGTAAATTACTTTTTACAAACATTAAAAAATAATGAACGATTATGGAAAATTTTACTATTCCAGTTCAATTTTGTGACTTCTAATAGCGTTTTTTTTTTTTTTTTTTTTTTTCATCACTAAATATAAAAATTTCTCTGATTTGAGATTACAACAAATGAAATTAGAATTATACTTCTGACTAATTTCATTAATCACCCCAACAAAGGTGGTTACCCGGGCAAAAGATGATCAGTTCGTGAGACAAATAATTTTTTGTTACCATAAAAATTTGTTAATTCTAAAAAATGAAAATTTGTTCCTTGATCAAAAATTTCAGCAAAAACATTTTGTTTCCAATGCAAATTTATGTGATTAGAAAAATTTGTTGTCAAGACAAAAATATTAGTTGTCTAAAATACCACTCAAAAAATTTGCTGGGGTAACTAAAATTTTAGTAATTCCAACAAAACCTTTTTTACCGTGCAGTATTATTTTCATATATGCGCATCAAAGTTCTGTATACGCATTCCAAATTTCAACTCATGTCCAGTCACTTGGCTGCAATTTCTACTATATAGACAGAGCCATGGTGTTATAAGAATTTATTTCTTATACAAAATTATACGATATTAAAATTTTTTGTAAAACGTGAATATTCACACATTTCAAAATTTTGTGAACAGTGATGATAAATGAAGATGGCCCACGAAGAGCCCAAATGTTGCATGACTGGAAACATATTTTTGAACATATATAAGCGCTTGAACAGACTAGTATGGACGATGTATATACTAATTAATTGTTAATAAAACTGAACTTGCAACGGAACATTTCTACAAAGTATCTAAATTTATGTGCAACGTAAACGATGCAACTATTCCAAATAAACAAACATAATTCAAAGATTTAAAGATGTGTTCTTATTTTCTTTTTCCAATTTCACTAAGTGACATCTCAACGGGAATTAAATGAAAATAAAATCATATTAGCTATGCGTGGTCAGAGATCTGAGAGACACTTATCTTGTTAGTATACATATAATTATTATGTTCCGGCTCATTGCTATCAAATACCTTACCATTTTAACATCGGTTGATAATTGCTTTTCAATTTACCGTCGTGTGTACGGTGTACAGCGTACGGTGCCTGACCGATAGAAAACACGCGTCTTCTTCTAGCGGTAAATGTCCACCGTTTAAAACAGTGTAAGATACAAGTGTACGCTGAATACTGATATGAGCAACATCATTTTGTATTGGTCATGCACTGTGTTTAATCTATTATGAAATATATTTCAGAGAAATTATTGAAAGGACGTTGAAAGAATAATATAAACTACATGAATATGATTTTAAATATCCGTTCTTAATAATACCAAATTATTGTACACTCATTTCTTGGAACAACTTAAAAATACACTTTAGTTTATGGTTCAGATGGATATATTACGGTTTTGAACGTTTTAAGAAATAATTTCAAATACATGAATAAAGCCTGTAATACATGATGCGATTTCTCGTTTTGAATCTCGTACGATAAATCGTACGAGAATTATTGTATCGTGTACTACAGGATTTTCGTACGAGATCTACGTAATATTGTATAGAAATGAACAGATATCGACGCAGTAGATTATTGCGCATAGTCACGTGATCGATACCGTTAGGAATAATTATCGTACGATAACTCGTACGAGATTCAAAACGAGAAATCGCATCATGTATTACAGGCTTAAGATTTTAACCATTTTAAAAATTAACATGATTATTTCTTTTAGGAACCGCTTCAAAATATCAATCGTTTTACGTTCATTTTTCGGAAGAATGGTTTTTGATCGGTACATTTGAAAGATTAATTTTTAACTTCCTCTTGTGCTCCTATTCTATTGGATGTTGGATATCATTCAGAATATCTTTGACGTTAGATGTATTTGCAAGAGAAATAGCACTATTTGAACTGACGCGAGAGTTTGTACCAGGGTTGCCAGACGTCCCAAATTTCGCGGGACAAACTATATATACACAAACTATATATATATATATATATATATATATATATATATAAAAGTTATTTGAAACCCACAAACAGATTTAAAAAATTACAGAACAATATCGCATGTTTATTTTTAAGCTATTGAGCGATAACATTTTTACAATAAATGTTCCTACAATTAAAAATATCCTATTAGATAGATAAGATTTCGGAACAAAATTTGATGTACCATATAAGAAACTAGTAATCTCTAGGGGTTATACGCAGCCTTATTAGTTTCTTCATTTTACCAAAAGCTGACCTTCCTTGCTCTATCTGACTTCTGGTTAATAATATGCAAAGTTTTAATCAAAACATATATAAAATAATTTATATTTAAAATTTTTTCTTCTTTAATCGTCAGTTTTTTGGAGACAGGAAATTAATAAAATGTGGTATTTCTGGAACGTTTCGCGTATTTTATTGTAGTATACGCATCATCAGCCTACAGATATGTTTGAAATATACAAATATTTATAATTTTTCATTTAGGACGGTAGGTATGTTCAAGAAGTGAACATGTAATCTGTCGTACTCAGGTGATTTTGTCACAGTGTAAATTTTATTCAATATTTATTTATTTTTAACACCTGACTGTCTTTTCGACTACAATTTTTTTATATCTTGACCATATTTGTACTACTATCTACACTGGTGAGTTTAGTTATATATTCAATATATTTTCATCAAAACATTTGTTTACATGTTCACTTCTTGAACATACCTACCCTCCTAATTTTTTTTTTATAAATATTTGTATATTTCAAACATATGTTTGTAGACTGATGATGCGTATAATACAATAAAATACGCGAAACGTTCCAGAAATGCCACATTTTATTAATTTCCTGTCTCCAAAAAACTGACGATTAAAGAAGAAAAAATTTTAAATAAGTAATTCATTCGTCAAGAAAATTTACATATATAAAATAATTTATATATAATAATGATAATAATAATGATGATAATAAAATAAAATAAATAGTAAGGTCCTAACGCAGAGAAGGTAGGTTTTCCGTTTCTAAACTATCGGCTATAAATAGGAAAGCCACCTTAGCAGTGTGGCGTTTCGACTGGTGCTATTATCTCTGTATAAACAGGTACTCATTAAAATGAGGCTGAATAACTAGGCTTTTATGCTTTAAAATTTTTATAATTAAAACTAAAAAACACTGAGGCCCTCTGTGGCCAGTGCGTTTATAGACGGGAATGCAGAGAGAAAAACAGATTGTTTAACCATACCAGGCACGCCGGTTTGTATTCTATATTTTTTTAATGTACACAATTTTTGCCTCCAACGAACAAATGTAGAAGTTTCATTAAAATTATAAAAGCAATGTAAACTGTGCCCCACAAATTAATGAAACTGTTTGTTTATAATTCTTTTAGCTCGTATACTTGAAAATCAACTGAGTCATTACTATTTGTATATAATTTGCTTATTTCAAGTTGTCTGGAGCTGGTCGCTTCTACTTGAATATGTATGCAAGCAATGTATACTAACAACTTCGCATGCAAAAATATATTAATTGACAAATACTGAATTTTCTCTTTTTATAAAAAAAAGGAGATGATAAAACGGTTAAACTTAAAAAAATTAATAGAATATTTTGTTGGGTATCGGTCGAATTAAAAAAAGCACAAAGTTTGTCAAATATTTAAACATAATTTTTATTTCTGTCTGCTTGCCATAGTATAAATTCTACCTGAATCATTTTCTCAGCTTGCATACAAATTATATATAAAAAAAGTAAAAAAATATAATTATTATGTAACATATTAACATTTTTACCGACCGCCAACATATATAAGGGAGGTATTGTGATAATACCGATTTTGACATTTCGAGATTTCGATGGATCTCCACGAATTGAGGTCCCTACATAACGTTTTGACTATTTTTAGCATGATGTCTGTCGGTCTGTCTGTCCATCTGTCCGTCCGTCCGTCCGTCTGACTGTCATATTCATATTCATATTCCTATTCATTTATTGACCATGTTACAAAAACTTTGTTTACAGTCAGTCATTTACAACAAATTAGTATACATATTTAACACAAATATATTATATAGAATACATACATGCCTAATTAAAAATAAAAAACATAATATAGCCAATGATACAGACATTAATATTAATATTATATCGGCCTCAGGCCTCGGTATTTCCACTGATGAGCGGTGGAAACTCATCGAGTACAGTGGATTGTGTGTTAGTAGATTTTTTATATATAATTTGTATTTACTAGTGGATAGTGACGTGATGCTTGCTGGCAATAAGTTGTAAAATTGTATACCATAGTAGTACACGCTACATCTGGCTTTATCAATCCTGTGATAGATTGGAATGATCTTATTTCTATTTCTTGTCTGATAGTGATGCCTGTGCTCAAAAGTTGCCTGTGTACACGTGCAGAGCAAATTCGGCTAAAAGGGTTTTTATGAAACTGCATATTTAAGCTTTAGACATCAATGGCACGATCAACTTTTAGTAAAAATAAGTTGACTAGATAATTCTGAGATCACGAGATGGTACCTTTATGGATATCTTGGTTAGGATATAAGAACAGTCGATCAGATCATTAAATAATTTGTATAAAAATAGTAGGGATGCCAATTCCCTTCTCGCGGCCAAAGTCCTGACACAAAATGTTGCTAATATTTCGTTAGTGGATGTGTATTTTGGATACACCCCGGTCATTATAAATTTTACAACACGGTAATATCGCGTTTGAACATATTCAATTTTCTTAATATATATATTTTTTGATATGGTGCCCATATAATGGAACCATATTCAAGTGTAGGTATTACGTAGGAATTGAATAAGGCAATGTATGAACTTTCTTGTCGAAAAACTTTTGTTAGACGAAGGACATATCCTACCCTCTTTAACGCACTATTTAGGGTGTGTTCAATATGTTGTTAAAATCTTAACTCCTCATCGAACCATACTCCCAGATCTTTTATTATTTCCGTACGGTGAACGCTGCAACCTCCCATTATGTAATTATATTTTAAAATATTACGTTTTCTGGAGTAAGTCATTACCTTACATTTTGTAATATTTAGGTATAAACCCGTGACGTTACTCCATTCATAGAGTTTTTGCAGATCATTCTGTAACTCAATGCAGTGAGAAAAGTCCGTAATTTTTCGATATAATTTCACATTCGGAATTTTTGAGATGCTGTTGACTACTAATAGGAATAACAAGGGGCCTAAATTTGACCCCTGGGGTACACCACTGGTTGAAAAATAATTACTCGACATAGACTCATAAAATTCAACATATTGAGACCGATTTCGTAGATATGATTCAAACCAAGCACATAACTTGGGAGAAACACTGAAATCTTCTAATGCTCGAAGTAGTCGCGGATGTCCCAATCTGTCAAAAGCCTTCATATCCAAATATACTGCATTTTCGGTAAATGCATAAAAAATATTTCTAAAAATTATTATTTAATTAGTCATAATTCATGCTATTAGAAGAATTCAATTTATAAATTGCATAATCATAATTTCAGTCATAAATACAAGTGAACAAATTTTACACTTCAGTAAAATTTAATCAACTCTTACAAGGAATAATAAATTTATGTGATTTTGCAAAATTTTATATGTTATTAATCGCATGTAATACCACGGAGTAAATATTAAAATAAATATCTGATAATAAAATTACAATTAAAATAATAAATGAATAAAGAAATTATGGAATAGAAACCGTTAAATAAAATCATGCAGTCGTAAAACAAGACTTAATGAAATTTATGAAATTCTCACTGGTATTTAATTTACTTTCATACAAATAATCCTGTTCATCCAGTCACTACATCTAAACCAGAAATTAATACGCATGCCGACGCCTCTGTTGCCGGCGATATCACTGATCATGGGCGACTCAGATATTTTTATAAAGGGGCCAAATTAAATAAAAGCAAATCACTACACATCATTTTCATGAATAAGAAGATCCTTTAATGTTAATAACACTAAACAACAGCATCATGTCGCGTGCTAATACATCAAAGGAAGCATATTGTGAAGAATCTAGATGCTAAACTACGATTGAACACATCAAGAAGAAAAATTGATGTGAAGTGTGAATTTCCACACATTTCAGGATTTTGTGGGTATTTAATAAGTGTAAGAAAACTCTTATTTTTTTTTTTTTCTTCCGTGCCTGAACGGGATTCGAACCCGAGACCATTGTGTTACCACTACGATATACCAAAAATTGTTTGGCATAGTTCCTGTTGATCTATTTCGGTTCCCAACGTTGTACATCATTGAGATTTTTTCAGATTTTTAGATCAACCCCTCTGGGAAATAAAGTGATAAAATCAAAAAAAATGATTTTTCAAAAATAAAAATTTACTTGATTATCAGAAAAATTGTAGAAAAGGATATATATCAGGTCGTCAAGGATGAAATTTGTAGTTAATAATATTGCCAACTTTAACAGCTTATTATTTGACATTGGCTTAATATTTTCTGTTTTTTTTTTTTTTTTCTTTGTTTGAAAGTTACACTTCTCGCCTGCTTAAAGACCACACTGTATGCTCTAAAAATATCAAAAACTTTTTTTTTAAATTAATTTTGTTGAAAATGGAACGGTCGGAAATTCGCACAATTATGAAGTATGAGTTCTTACGTGGAACTACGTCATCGCAGACCGCGCGAAACATTAATAGTGTATTTGGCTCTAGTGTTACTACGCAGCAGACAATATCAAATTAGTTCGCCAAATTTTGTACAGGTAACTTAAAAACCAAACAAAATAAAACCTGGCTCATCGATCACAAAAGAAATATACTGCAACCAACTGGACGAAATGATCTGAAAGACGAAAGGACGATCTGGACGAAAAAATCTGAAGAAAAACAGCCTAGATTGGTTAACAGATCGACTCCTATCTTATTGCGCAATAACGCTAGACCACACACTGCACAAATGACTGTGGCAAAACTACAGGAATTGGAGTTGGAACTTCTTCATCATCCTCCATAGTCACCAGACCTAGCCCCCACTGATTACCACTTCTTCCGCAATTTGGACAACTTTTGAATAGGAAAACAGTTTAATTCCAACAATGCTATAAAACTGGCCTTTCAGGAGTTCTTTGACGCTCGTCCGCCAGGGTTTTATACCACCGGCCTGAACAACCTGCCGCTTAAATTGCAAAAGTGTATAGACAATATGGGTGCATACTTTGATGAATAAAATAATTCCTTATATTTGTAAGTTATCACTTTGCCTTTTTTTCTACAAATTTCATCCTTGACGACCTAATAGAATTTTGTCCAGAAGCACAAATCTAAGCTTCATGACTACGTAAACGTCGAGGCATGATAACTGCTCCAACAATACAAAATTAGTAAGAAAGCTCAATAGGATAAAATCGTTTGAGTTCCTGTGAAGTGACGTGAAAGTGGAATTTCTCCCAGGATAATCTAATCTGGCTCATGAGTGGTGATGGATACGTTCTTACGCGATAATAATTAAATAAGACAATATTGTTGTAGTTTTCCTGTTCTATAAATTTTCTAAATATTGGAATATACAGTAACTACTTTATAATAACAACAATTATTTGATTAATATTCGAATTCAAACTATCACTCGCGACTCGCCAAGAACTATCTCGCTGCGACCGACTCGCCAAGAACCATATCATCGCTGGCCTATTTTGCCGCCGGATTAACTCGCCGCGTGTTCAAGCGATCGCAGTGGTTGTTTGTTCCTATTATTGGTAATTCTAACGGATTACAAATCTGTTTCAGACGGATGATTCACAAGTAAGCTTGGATTAGGTTATTATAATTTATTATTTGTTTTTGTAGCTTTTTGAGTAAGTAATAAAATATGTTGAACTCATGTAATAAAATAACATTAACGTTAAAAAAACTGATTTTAACTCAGTTAAATGTTTGCAAAATAGTAAGAACGAGCAACAACTGTGATCACTTGAACGCCGAGGGATAGACGCAGATAGCAAGCTGTCCTAGAGCTACCCTGCACGCGTAGCATAGGGCTGCCATAATTGTCGGACTAACGAACTGGACACCCCCCCCCCAAAAAAAATTTAAAATTTTTTTTATCCACAATAATACCTTTATTATAAAAAATTGCACAATATTTTAAAAAAATAAAATATTTTAAAGACAAAAAAAAAAATTAAAGTAGAGATTGATAATAGGTATTCCAAGAGCCAAACGTTGGGATCAATGGTGAATCATTTTGGAACCCTCAGTTCGACTGGAAAAATTTGATGTTTTTTTTTTTGTGGATGCGTCTTTATCAAATCTAAAATAATATAATATAAATTAATGGGCGATTCAATTTAAAAAACCAAATAGAACCTTACATTCCATTCTTCTCTTGCCTTTACTCTCCCCCTTCCCCGACTTCGGTGGCTTCTTTATCATCGCTCTTCTTTGCCCAATCATACTTCTCCGATGTTTTCGTTTTTTGGAGCAGTTCTTTTTCCCCTTTTATATAATTATAGAATTCAATGCATGACATTTTATAATTTAAAACACATTGAATTATGCTTTTCACGGTGTCAATAGAAAGCGAATTACGCTCATCTGTCAGTACCAGTCAGCTAGTAACTAGCTGACTGGTACTCGGCATTACTCCGGAACATTTCGGACCTCGAATCTGTTATATAATTTATATATAGTATGTATATATGTATATGTTCAATATTATCGAAAAATAATTTTTTAATATGCATAAATTTTAAATCGACCGGGACAAATGACTCTGGACCGGGACACTGGGACACAAACCTCAAAACCGGGACATGTCCCGGGACGTATGGCAGCCCTAGCGTAGCGGCAACTATTATGTACATATTTACGCTTTGTGCCTTCTCGAATAATCCGGAGAGACCACCATTTAATTGTAACATCCGAATAGTAAACAATGTCTCAAACCGCATGTATACCTTCGGCTTTTTACAGTACAGAATCGACAACAATATGACGTTTCGATTTGATTTTTTCCTTTCATTTCTTGGCTTTTGCAGCTTTGGCTATTAGATAGTGATCTCCTTTTGCTATATTTAGTTTTAATGATGAATACATAATTTCATGTCTGGATCCGGATTTAAACTCAAGACCTTTGGACGCAAATACAAGTAATGAACAAGAACATACAAAATATTTGATGTTCTTTCATTTTGATTTACAATACATTCAGATTCACAGAACTGAATAAATCAAAATTTCACACCTCAAGAAAGAAGTGACAACTTTACTAACCGGGAAAAAATGTCTCCATCTTTATTCCCCGCCACTGTTTATTGGTAGAATATTTAGCTGAAATGATAATTACCATCTCGGTCTTAAAATATGATGGCGGCTTGTTGTTCATTCCAACCATTAGCATAATAAAGACAGAAAACGAATGAAGCAGCACCCCGGGACAGAAATGACTGTTGGTCGAGCTCTCGCAGTTTCCTCTCGTATATTTGGATTACTACAGGGATAATCTTGATCCTTATTACACATAAATATCAGCTTTTTCACTCAGGCACTTATATAATTACACGTGAATATTATTACTATATTATAATATCGGCGAGGCGAGCGAGCAGTGAACATGGGATGGAGATACCCAATTACCAGCAAGGTGTCAGGTAGGTGTTTATGCAAACGTAATTTGTTGCATTTTATTTAGGTTAGTAGTTCGGTGTGTTTGGTATGATCTATAAAATTAATCAATTTATGGGCACTAATAGAATTCTTATAACATGATTTAAAAAAATAATTGAACCTTTACTGCGAAATTTTTTAAATTCAAATGATTTTTGTATGCATTTTTGCTTGGGATTATAGGACAAATCATAAGAAAATTAAAAATTTAATAATTAATGTATAAATTGTCTTTTTTTAAATGTTGCATATTTGCAATATTAAACATAAGGGGCAATTTATAAATTGTATCACGTATGCAACATTGAGTATTTATAGTAATATGGTAAGTAAAAATTGATGTGAAGTGTGAATATTCACACATTTCAGGGTTTCGCAGGTATATAATAAGTGAAGGCGGTATGCTGAGTGTGCAGGACAAATTTTGCTTTGTAGTAATCACGGCAAAATGAACGATATTTTTAAAATAATTTATCGTCTGTTAATCATATAATAAGATAATTATTAAATTTACGCTCTTAAAAATTAAAGACAACATTTGTCAAAATATAACTAGAATTTTGACAAAATAATTTCAACATAATAAAAATGCAAAAATAAAAAAAACAGAGAAAATAAAATTCACTCAGTGTACTCGAACTCGAAACCATTCGTTTACCAGCGAGTTTTAGCTTACGACACCAGTGCTCTAACCAATAACGCCATCGTACGCCTTGCATGTGAGTATCTTACATTGGTATGACTTTTGTACTTTGTGAACCAAAAACCACAAAAATGCGTTATTTTCCGAAAACATAATCTGATCAAAAATTCCTGTTGTACTATTTCGGTTCACACCAATATACATTACTTAGAATTTTTTTAGATTTTTAGTTTAAACCATCTGGGCTACAGGGTGTGGGACAAATTTTTTTTTGCACAATTTTGGCAAAAATCGCATCAAAATAATTTATTTTACAAAAATAAAATTTTTATCGTTAATCCACGTACCAAGGGCTTTCATTTGATACCCTACTCATAATTTAAAAAAAATATTTTTGTTTTCGATGAGCACATATTTGTTTATATTTTTAGGGGGGTATGTTTTTTAGATGTTTTAGTATTTTTCCTATGTGCGGGTCAAAGAGTTGTATAAGCATGCCAAATTTCAACTCTCTAGGTTTAGCCGTTTGGCTACAATTTTTACCGAACAGACAGACAGACAGACAGACAGACAGACAGACGACAAAATGACGGTATAAGGGTTTTTTTGTCATACCTACAAAATCGTAAAAATGTAGTGAACTTTTAAGTATATAATATTTATTTATCTATTTAAATATGCTATAAATAATTTTAACTATCTATAGTACAAATAATTAACATAAAATTTGAATTCTATCCACAATAAAAATTAATTAAAGACCAATTGAAGTACTCGAAGAATTATTTTCAAAGTTGAACGACAAGACAACACGATCTTGTCGCTCAGAATCTTTTGGTATTTTTATTAAACGGGGTCCCTAAGAGCCCCCTATTTACGTCAAGCATCAGTTAGGATTTTTTTTTATCCTTTATATCATATGATTTTCCTAAAGTATTGTCAAAAGTGTCAACTGTGATGTTTTTTAATTGATTTATTAAATAATTAAATTGGGTGGCACTGCACCTGGCATTTCTAAGAGCATACCTGGAATAATATGATTGCAACAAACAAAAACATATATTCATTAAGTTGCAGATAAATCTTATCTCCTAAATCCTTTAAGCTCTGGCCACATTTAATTTACAAATTATTTAATGTTACTTTTTATATATACGAGTGTTACCTTTTATGTTTTTACAAACGACAACTAGCTGGCAATATTGAAATGTGTCATTACTATATTCGTAAAATTTGTTATTGTGAAATCAGTACAGTTTATAAATTGAACGAGTAGTTTATTGACAGTGAGCGTTAAAAAAACAAGTCTGTGAAAAAATTGATATTACTCGTAAAGGTTTTCGTTGGATGAGTTTTTTATGATTTTAGTAAAAGACTAACTCTGTTAATGGTTGTAACAATGCATAAATTCGCTTCGTTCAACTTTTGGTAATGAAGCACCATCAGAAAAGACATTGGTTTGTAGAATTTCGTCATGGTCGTGCGTCCGTCAGTGATGAATCTCGTGAAAATCAACCAAAATCGGTTGTGATTCAAAAAAACATCGATGCTGTGCGCAATATGATTGAATAAGATCGGCATGTGACTTACATTCGATTTTGCATGAACATTTACCTGTGAAAAAGATCTGTCCCCGATGGATTCCGTAAAATTTGACCAAAGCTCAAAAAAGGCACGTGTTGGTTGGTATAAGGGAATGCTAAAAAAAATCAACCTACGCACTGCAAAATCCGTATACAACATCGTTACACGTGACGAAATCTGGATTTATTCATATGAACCGGGGCCGAAGCAACAATCCACTGTTTGGGTCTTCCAAGATGAACCGAAATCCACAAAAGTTGTTCGTTCACGAAACATCTCCAAGAAAAGGATCGCTTGTTTCTTTGGTTGTACTGGACATGTCGCAACCATTCCTTTAGATGATCGGAGAACAGTTAATGCTGAATGGTATACAACAATTTGTTTGCCAAGTCATCGACAAAATCAGGAAAAAAACCAAGAACATCCTATCATTCTTCATCATGACAATGCAAGTTCCCACACAGCACATCAAACAATTGATTATTTGAAACAGAAAAACATCAAATTAATGTCTCATTGCCCGTATTCATCTGATTTATCCCCTGACGACTTTTTTTGTTCCCCAATGCCAAACAAAAAATGCGTGGACAGCGATTTTCATTACATCAAGTTAAAACATGTTTTTGAAATACCAACTTCAAAGTGGAAAAAATGTTTCGAGAATTGGTTTGAACGCATGCAAGAGTGTTTAATTCTTAAAGGCGAATATTTTAAAACGCAATAAAACAGTTTGTTCAAAAAAAAAAATTTTTTTTTCTTTCTTAGTTTTTGTAAAAACGGTAGCCCTCGTATAGCTTTTGACGCTTACTGGAAAATGTTAACTTAAAATGTAAAAAAATAATAACTGTAGGTACTATAATGAATATTCATATCCAGTATGGCACTATGCATAGTATTGCTGTTTATCAATTACACCAAAATAATTAAACAATAAAAAAACTATGCACTATGAAGTGTTATACTTTGATATTTCCCTCTCGAAACCTTACGAGTCTTACTTTAGTTTACAAAAACATTTTGATACAAAAAAAGAAACAAAACCAAGTGTCGTAGTATAATACTAAAATTACAGGTTCGTGTCCTTATCAACTGGAACTGCAGACATTATGTTGTAAACTTTCGGATTTATCTGAAGTTTTTAATATTTCTTTTTTGTGACATGTTTTTGCTCATTTCGAGCAAGATATTTACTTACATAGCGAAAGTATCTCTCAAAAAAAATTCTTCACATAATATTCATTGCACGAACATGTATAATATTTGCAAATTAATTAATTTGAGCGATTAAGGTCACTAGTAATTAAAAATGAAGATGGTATATATTATTTATGTTAATATCAACTTATAAAATTTTATAGATTATGAAAGTATTTGAATTTATTTTAATTAAATATGGTATTGATGATGAAATCTGGTTTTACTTCAACTGAAAGTTATATAATATATATTTTTTTATTTTATCTGTATTTTTTGTAGGGTATAAAAATTTGTTTCCGTTCTATATAGATATAGAATTAAGAAAAAAATTAATAAATACAACCTCGTTTTAAAATTGTGTTAATTTGTTGCAAATGAAAATCTAATTTTGTATTCAAATTTCACGCCAACGCTTTCAGAATATGATAGATCAGCGGTCGCTAAACTTTTATCTTGAATGCCACTTTTGAAATCCGATTACTGTTTTTGTTCTCTTTCTGGCGCGTAGAGTATAGAAATATACTCTATTTCTTTGGTTTAAGGGGAACTAGATTTTTAAATCTTTTAACATTTCGTCGGCTGAAAATAATAAGGTTGTATGTCGAAGTGTATTACATTTGAGAAAACAGGCTTAAAAAATTTTGACATGGAAAAAACCAATATAAGGTTACAATACAAGGAAGAAATTTTTTAATAATTATATATTGATATGTTATTGCCATTAACGCATTATTTAAAAAAAAAAAAAAAAAATTGAATAATACCATTTTAATAATTTGAAAAATGAACATACAACTTTGTGATTAAGAAAAACACGAAACTTAATACCTTAACATTACATACAGCTTTGTACTTCAAAGTAATATCGGGGGTAAATTCAGTTTATAGGTAAAGCTTCAGTTTTTAGGTTTCTGAAAATTGTTAAATAGGTAAAAAAAAGAAATGTTAGTCACGTATTAAATTTTTATTTGATTAAATAACACAAATTAAACAATATGTTTTCAAAATAATAACAAATTAAACATTAATCTTACAAAAAATTAAGATAAAATAAGATAATTTGAACTGAAACTGAAAAAATGAAACGAAATAAATTGTATTTTTATTATTTTTTTGAGATTTACTTTCTTGGCAATATTGTTTCATAGTAAGTTTTATCCATAGTAGGAATCCAATCCAGCATAGATTTTAAAGCGATTACCTTGTTTTCTGGTAACGGATTTTTATTTGTAGAAAACTTAAGAAGGTTGTATGCCAAACATACAACCATAAATTATGAATTAAAAAAAAAAAAAACAATTAAAATACAAGGGTGTATGTTATAACATACAACTATGTTTTGTAAGTTTTTTATTTTTTAAGACATGCAACTATGGTTTTCTGTTTTTTTTTTTCCGACACCGGTAATTCTATCTTATAGAAATTATTGGAACAAGTAGCTTACGTGACATACAACTCTATAGTATAGAAAAGTGCATTTGACAAAAAATGTCACATACAACCTTATTATTTTCAGCCGACGATTTCACGATTGATTGACGTTTTTGATAAATTTCCTTAGTAATAGTTCACCTCAATCGTAAAACGGTGAACTCGTAACAACTTATGAAACAAAAAATCCATTTAGTTCCGCGTAAACCTTTGAAATAAAATTTAGTTGTATTCCCATCTTCAAATATTTTCTCTTCCGTGTGCTTCTAGGTCTGTCTCTTACTCAACTACTTTCTAAGTTCTTTTCAAGCATCATTTTTCTTATATTTTTCTATAGTCGTACATGATAAAAAATGTTTTGTTGGAATTACTAAAATTTTAGTTACCCCAGTAAATTATTTTAGTGGTATTTTAGACAAAAAATATTTTTGTCTTGACAACAAATTCTTCTAATCACATAAATTTGCATTGGGAACAAAATGTTTTTGCTGAAGTTTTTGTTCTAGGAAATAATTTTCATTTGTTAGAATTAACAAATTTTTATGGTAGCAAAAAATTATTTGTCTCACGAACTGATCATCTTTTGCCCGGGTAACCACTTTTGTTGGGGTGACTAATGAAATTAGTCAGAAGTATAATACTAATTTCATTTGTTGTAATCTCAAATCAGAGATATTTATATTTTTAGTGATAAAAAAAAAAAATTTCCATAATCGTTCATTATTTTTGTAGTTTAAAGTAATTAAATTTTTTACTAACGTTTATGGAAAAACCTAAAATTGTTAGCCCAATTTTATGACATCTAACTGTTTTTGTTTTCGCCAAGAAATTTAAAAACATCTCTACCTGTAAAATATATAAATGTATTAAGAAAAATAATACAAATTTTATAATCTATTGTTGTTATAATTAATAACAAAATTCACGGTTATAAAATTTAATATATAACAGGACATATAGCTAATTTTAAGTTTGATATGTAGTATGTACATAAAACAATAAAATATTCAAAATTATTACAAATATTTATTTCCAATTTATATATGCCAAGCAAAAATTCACGTCCATAAACTTATACCCGATTTATACACTACTTAGCTTAACGTAAATGGACATAATAATAGTTTTCATTTTTACTGATTTTCCATTTTCACAACAAAAAAATGAACATCTGTAAAACGATGAGAAATTTTTAAATGCAGTATTAAACCGGGTATAGTTTTTACCATATTTCTATATGATTACAAAAATTCCACACCAAAGTATTAGCATTAATACACTATTTGTATTATTACAATCATTACCTGTTTCATTTAATGGGCTGGTTTTCTCTTTTATCGAGTAGCCCAATTTTTTTAAACTGCCTCCTCAAGTTCTAATACTTTGAAAATATTTGTGAAGTCCTCAAGATACTAATGTTGGGATACACTACATTATTGCACTTAGTTGCTTATTAAACACAGCGCAGAAACTATCAACGGGTATTAAAACGTCAAGAACTAACAAAGCATACGCCATATTGTTCCGAGCTCAAAACACATGTGCAAGGCATATACGTCACATACCTGAATGACTAACATAATTGGTTAGATGCACAAAATAATTCAGCCTGCACTGCACTAATTAAACCTGCACTAATACATTTGTCGTAGCAAAAAATTTAATTTTTAACCTTAACAAATAGGTATGAAACTAATTTCTCTTCGTTAGAATGACTTTCGAAGGTCTTCGTAAGATCAACCAACGTAATTGAAAAAATATTATCAGGGACATTTTTTTTTTCTGTTACTCTAGCAAAAACTTGGCCAAGTAAAATATTTTACTTGATGGTACAATGTAATTTTTCTCCGTGTACGTATGTGCTCTCATTTACTTCATAATAATAAAATTAACAAATATATTTATTGCCATGAAAATGTACATAAAATTAAAATAACAAATAATTTCATTTTAGAAAACGTAAATTAAAATATACTAAATACACAAAAACAAGTATTTATTGGACGAAAAGGCAACATCCAAAACACTGTTACACAATCATTTGCCATAGTATAACAGGTTTGTGCTTATTTTAAAAAAAAATAATTTCAAATCTGTTATTTTATATTTTCCTAGTTCGTTTATTAATCTGTTGCTATTTATACTTTATTTATAGATTTTTTATTATTGTCCTATTATACATGGAGTCTCTAATGAAGTCAGTATTTAGTTCCGGCGTATGTTCTTTTGAGCCTTATACATAAATTATATATTAACAATTTATTTTTTACGACCACCAATTTATATAAGGGAGGTATTGTGATCATATCGATTTTGACATTTCGAGATTTCAATGGATCTCCACGAATTCAGGTCCCTACATAACGTTTTGACTATTTTTAGCATGATGTCTGTCTGTCTGTCTGTCTGTCTGTCTGTCTGTCTGTTTGTCTGTCCGAGCAAATTCGGCGGAAAGGATTTTTATGAAACTTCATATTAAGGTTTTTGACATCAATGACACGAGTTGATCAACTTTTGGTAAAAATCGGTTAACTAGAAATGGGAGTTTAGTCGTGTTGGTTTTAAGATTTTTGCGAATGTTTCACAACAGAGAAATATTTAGAAAAAATTTATTTGACAAAAGTTGGTATAAAAGCAATAGCTAACAACTTTTATTTGTGACATTTTTTGATATATATATATATTTTTTTTTTTTGGAATATCGTAACCAGACTGATTGATAAAAAAGATATAAAAATACATATATACATACTATCCGTCCATCCGTCCATCTATCTGTGTACACGTGCAGAGCAAATTCGGCTAAATTTTTATGGAACTTCATATTTAAGCTTTTGACATCAGTGCCATTGATCAATTTTTGGTAAAAATCAATTGACTAGAATACTCTTGTCGATTTTAAGATTTTTTCGAATATTTCTCAACATAGAAATATTTCGAAAAAATGTATTTTACAAAAGTTGCTATAAAAGCAATAGGTAACAACTTTTATTTGGGACATTTTTTGATAATACGAAAAAATTTTGAATAATTTTTCGTATTTTTTTCTAAGTATCTATTTTTTCATACTTACATATATGTAACGGTAAATAATATCTCTGTTAGAAAATATTGGGCCAAGATATTTCTACTCTGCTGCTAAAATGTATTTTATACAAGTACTTTGTGATGGCGGTCGGTCCTGTGGTGGCCACAGCTGATTTTTGCCTATTTCTTTAACATTTTCATTAAAATTAAGTTCACCTTAAATCCCAAATATTTTCACAATGAACTATATATTATTTATTTGGTTTATTTATTTATATTTTAGGACATTACGCGGCCATCTGTACAACATTACTTCAGTTTTGTGTTGTTTAATTGAATTTTCC
This sequence comes from Liopterus haemorrhoidalis, assembly GCA_963971575.1. Classification (NCBI taxonomy): domain Eukaryota; kingdom Metazoa; phylum Arthropoda; class Insecta; order Coleoptera; family Dytiscidae; genus Liopterus; species Liopterus haemorrhoidalis. The sequence continues at coordinate 37,879,605 of OZ020611.1, read as the reverse complement.
ATTATTTGAAGTGTTTGTCAAATTTTGCGCAGCTTTTATTAGTCTTGTGTCCAGACCCCAAGTCATTGACTATTGTGTCCAGACCCCATTAAGTGGCGCAAATCTTATCTAAAAATGCTGTTTAAGAAAATAAAATGCAAATGATGACATCGTTTAGGATACGTGATTAAGATGAAAGAAAATAGAAAAACGAATAAGATCTAAGGAAAAAAACTAAACTTCTGATGGATTTAAGAACTGTGGATTTCACAAATGAGGAAATATCATCTGAAAGAAGATTTAGCGAGAAATCTTAAACCAGATCAAAAAACGAAAACTAAAATATTGGGCCTCGTTATATACGATGGTTGCCTTTTATATTTCGAGATGAAGATCAATACACTTTTGCATGCATTTGAACCAATTTTCGAAGCACTTTGTTCACTCCGATTGAGACTTTTTCCTCTGCGATTGTCAAATTATGTGGGATCCAACGCAAACAAATCTTTTTGACAGTCAAATGTTCATGCAATAGTGAATGTATGCTGGTCCCAGTAATGCCCAAGGGTACCGCAATCTCACAATAAGTCACATGACGATCTTGCAGTATCAGTTCACGCACAGCATCAATGTTTTCCGGAACAGCAGCTGATCTTGGACAACCTTCACGAAATTCGTCCTTAAGCGAACTACGGCCACGATTGAAGTCGGAAAACCATCGATAAACAGAAGTCCTTCATGGTCGCCACAAGTCGAATTAAGTTCATCGATGCACTGTTCTTGGGTTAATCCACATCGAAAGTAGTTAAAAATAATCGCTCAAATATGTTCACGATTTAATTCCATTTTTAGCTGAGATATATTTTTTCAAGTTACTGTAAACAACACAAATAGCGCTCGTACGTCAAAACGTTTTAAGTACGTATACCGTCAAAAATGGCAAACTTTACGATAGTAGCGTCAGTTGCCAGATGGCAGCACTAGTTTAGCGTAATCCCGAAATATAAGAGGCAACCCTCGTAATCCTTAATTTCGGTTATTATTGCGACTTTAGCAAAGGAAATTGGTAGGAAAATGGTCAATTTAACCTTAAGTATTTAATACTTAAAATAACTACCTGTTTATGCAGTGATAATAGGACCGGTGTAAGTAACACCCTGACCACAGGGATTTCATATTGTACTGGAGGTCTATAAACAGACACCTTCTCTCCCAGTGCGCAATCTAGGCGTTGGAACCCGATAGATCCCAAAAGACATCTTTACAATATAAAAAATTAAATTAAGTTATTATGAAAAATTATCACCTACTTTAAAAACATTAATAATTAAATAATTCAGCGGTAAACTATCTACCGAAATCTTCTATAAAAGCCGAAATCTTATAGTGCCGCATACTCCAACCAAAATTTCAATCAAATTACTTTAAAATATAACATCAAAATAAAAGATCTCATTAAAAAACCGAAAATTATTCTATTTATCAGAATTAAAATTTGAATTATTTCAAAAAAATATGCCATTTAAATAAATACAAAGGATATTAATCCTTATTACCGAATATATTAAACATAAATATGACCGTATCCTTTCTGTTTTATCCATTATTCAGTATTTAAAAATTTTAAGAGGCAAGCCGCATTCTGATTGTGTTGAGTTACAACTTGAGTGGGGTATGGATGTTAAGTCAGTCGATTAACATTGTTAGTAATAAAGCTTAAGATAAGTTGGTTATAATATAAGCAAGGTTACTTTGTGTTGAAACGAAGTCACTCGATTATTTATGCTATGATGGAAATTAACACATCTCAGTGTTGGAATTTTATCTTAAAACAATTTTACGCTTCGTGATGACATTATGTGTTATGATTCCAGGACCGTATGAGAAAATGTTTAATCAATTAATCCATCAATAGGATTATTTAATCCTTTAGAGGCATTAACGCCTTTACAAATTTCCACCTTGATCGGCCATATGGAAATCTTCTCCTTGTCTATTTAGTTAAAGGTTTTATAAATATCCTTAAATAGTATGTTTTAAATTTACCATGCACGCAAGATAGAAGAACTATAATAGTGTTAAATAGTGGGTTGTGAGGTTAAAGTATATCTAAGAAAAATGTGCACGAAATATTCAACATCATTTTAAAGAATATTATAATCAGGGCTTCGAACCGTTATTTTTTTCGTTTCGGTTTTCGTTCCGGTTCAATTAAAAAAAAAATATATCGGTTCGGTACCGGTTTTCGTTCCGGCAAAAATAACGGTTTTTTTCGGTTTTCGGTTTTCGGTTCAGTTCCGAGTGATAAGTTTGGAAATGCTTATATTTGTAATAGAAATTTATTTTCTACTATAATTTAGTAGAACATTTTATTCCTTGTTTTGTAATAATCATACCAAAGCCGCTGACAGGGGGGGGGGGGAATTCTTGGCGTTCACCCCCCCACTCCTTCGGAAATAATAGAAGAGCATTTTTTTACTTATCAGTTAAAAAAATTACGATTTTTTTCTGCTCATCAGTTTAAAAAATAATCTTAAATAAAATGTATTTTATATTCACTCACATAAACATTATCTGAACCGAAATAAACCGATATTTTTTTTTCGGTTCAGTTCCGGTTTTCGTTCCAACAAAAATAACGGTTTTTTTCGGTTTTCGGTTTTCGGTTCAGTTCCGGTTCGAAGCCCTGATTATAATATACAACAGTGAGTTGGTATATACAACAGTGTATGGAATTGTGGCAGAAATTGACTTATGATGAATATCAGCGGGCATATCAAGAAGAGAATAAGGGGTGAAAAAATTCAGGAAATTATGGATATTGACCGTATTATTGTTTAAGTCATAAGACCATAGTAGATAAAAACTTACTGAAACAAGTTTGATAACGGATAAAAAAGAGAAGACCTAGAAAAAACTAGATATAAGAAAACAAAAAACACTAACACAGCAGTTCCCAAACTTATTTTGTCGCAGAACCACACTAATTTTAATAAATAAAATAAACATTGATTAAGGTATATAACATTTCGACCCATCCTACGAAGATCGTCGTAACTCAATATTTTCTCTTTTTGAATTATGTATATAAATTATTAAAATACAGTCTGTTTCAAACGGTTAGGCGGAACTAAATGGGAATTTCGTTCTTTTAGGTTGTCACGAGAAGGGACCTTGCTTGGGTTATTTCATTTTTCACGTTGGAATGTCAAAATTTAAAATTCCAACAATGAAACCATGGAAACGAATGACATTAAATTATTTTTTTACATATTTTAATAAAAAAATAAATAAATAAATGGGAAATTTGTATTAAGAAAGACACAAAAAATCAAAATATAAAGAAAATGACATTTTAAAATGATATTAACCTTAACAAAAAATGTTTATTGTAAGTATGATTTACAATGCTTAAAAAAAAAGGGCCGAAAAGCACGATTTAAACGATGAAAGTAACTAGACTGCAAAATCTAGTTCCGCCTAACCACTTGGAACAGACTTTATCATGCAACTTTTGTGAAAAAATAAATTTTGATGCTGCAATCAATATGTCAAATATTACTAAGGTAACGAAAGTAACATATGAGTGTTGTTATTATTATTTTGTATGACGTTTATGTAAAAATATATATTCTGAATAACTAATGTGCATTTTACTCTGTTAAATATGAATCTGCCCACAATAGGTTATGGGCCCAGCACGCTTCCACTGCGAAATGTGAAACTATATTTAAGAAATATATATTTGAAAATTCCAGATGAACTAGAAGAATCCCTAAACACTATTATTGCAAAAAAGAATATAAAGGAAAGTGTCAAGCACACAGCACAAGAATGGCTGGAAAAACTGCACCGAGGGAAAAATAATTCTTGCTTATTGCTAAAATCAATTTATGGTCTTAAGCAATCTGGATGTCAGTGGTATAAAATACTGAACGAAAAATTTAAAACAAATCTAAAACCACTACTTAACGAGCCCTGTATGTTTTTTGACAGAAATGGAAAGGATATGACACTTGTCAGCATATTTGTAGATGATATAATCATAAGCCAGTATATATATATATATATATATATATATATATATATATATATATATATATTGCCACACAGGTAATCGTAGGTCAGGATTGCGACATCTAGACATTGTGATGCTCAGCTGTCTGATTAAAAAACTATTTGTCACCGTCTGACGTATGTGGTCTGATTACGAAATGCACACGCCACATTTTCGTAATGAGGAAATATTTGTCTGGACGAATGAATATTGGAACTGGGTTAACCTTCAGTACAAATAGATGGATGTCGCACAGTTTCGAGGCAGAGGAACGTAGTCAACTCCTATACACTTTAAATATGGTAATGCCATATTTAAAGTTTAGCTATTATATTACTACACTCTACGACCTCGCCGGAAACTGAAAACTGAACCTAAATGGTGTATATATATTGTACACAATTTATATCACGTTATAATCCTTCCTTCCACGAACACAAATTTGTATCACAGAAATGTTATATTGGACGTTTCAATCAATGTAATTTGAATAAGAAACAAAGAGAGAGCTAGAAGAACCAGTAACTAGCAGTGTCTTCAAGCAGCTTCCACCTTTTTTCTAATACCAATAGTCTCCATATTTTCTCGTCATTTTTTCCTCCTGGTTTTCTCCTTTTTGGATTTCAATCAAATGCGTAATGAAGAACATTGTGTGAATTGCTTGAATGGAAATTGAATAAACTTTTACTTTTGATTTGTTGTTATGCCGGTCCTGTGCTTGTTTTTCACTATCTAAAAAATGCCTCATAATTGATTCTGATTTGCACCAAATATCGTGTCGTGACTTGGCAATTGAGGAGAGAATATGCGTTGGTAGCGTAGTTACGCAGCTTCAGAAAGTTGGTAATATGGAATGGACATGATTAGAAAATGTTAAATGCACTTGTAGGTGGCTTTAATGAGAGACCACTTCAGAAAACGTATCAGTAAATGTTTATCCAGGCGCATATTAACGAATTCATTTGAAACATAAAAGTTAGTAGTTTTAAATGAACCTATTTGATTTCTAATAAGGCTTAAGTAAGACAAGTTATTTTCGTTCTAGAACAGTTAGAATAAAGTATGTGAAAAATATAGTCTTGATAATCATAATTATTCGTAGAAAGGGACAAAGTTGGGAAAGGTTGAAACAGAAATTAACTGGAAATATTTTTGAAGTTAGGTGTTTAGCCTGTTCCGATTTCAAAAGGTGACCACATTTTTTTGGTTCTACCCCCATTTTTTATCTTGAGTGTACAGAAGAAGAAGCATCAGTCATTGTACGAAAAAAAAAAAAACAGCTGTGGCCATCACAGGACTGACCGTCATCATAAAGTACTTGTATAAAATACATTCTAGCAGCAGAGTAGAAATAACTTGGCCAAATATTTTCTAACAGAGATATTATTTATCATGACCATGGAAACGTTACATATAAGTATAAAAAAATTGAGACTTAAATTTTACAAAAATTTTTCAAAATTTTTCGTTTTATCAAGAAATGTCTCAAAAAAAAGTAATTAGTTATTGCATTTATAGCAACTTTTTTTAAATAAATTTTTTTAAAATCGACACGAGTAAACTCCCATTTATAGTCAACCGATTTTTACCAAAAGTTGATCAACTTGTGTCATTGATGTCAAAAGCTTAAATATGCAGTTTCATAAAAATCCTTTTAGCCGAATTTGCTCTGCACGTGCACACAGACAGATGGACGGACGGACGGACGGACGGACGGACGGACGGACGGACAGACAGACCGACAGACATCATGCTGAAAATAGTCAAAACGTTATGTAGGGACCTCAATTCGCGGAGATCCATCGAAATCTCGAAATATCAAAATCGGTATGATCACAATACCTCCCTTATATATGTTGACGGTCGGTAAAAAGAAAAAATCGGTAAAATGGAGAGTTCAGCTAAAAGAAAAATATATCAGCATTGGCACAGAACATGCCTAGATAGTGACATTAAAAGTTCTAGTTAACACGTTCAGCCCCACGTTCCCTCCTTTTGGTCACATCTCTACACATCCACGTGGGGCTCAACGTGTTTTTTTTTTTACGGAAATTATTTTAAATATTTTTACCCTTTTGCGACACTAAAATTGTTGACAGTTTGTCGCTCTTAAAGTGGATAAGCGGATCAACTATTTTTGTTGTTTTATTAAATTTTTGATGAAATAGAATAACTTTTTTTAAATATTGTGACAATTTAAAACTCGTAGGAAGAGTAAAGGGGTAATTTAGAGCAAATTCATAGACAGTTAATTACACTCATCAAAATAGTCCAAGGATATTCATTTAAATACCTAATGATATCAAAAACTATTTTCATTTGTTACTTACTTAATCCTGAAACCGAGTTAGTTATTTTTTGGTGTTGTTCTCCATACTTTTTTCCATCGCGTTTTGTCCTTTGTAGATTTTCTTACCTTCTCCCACTTTACGACTCTGTTCGTTGCAGCTCTTTTTGTTTCTTGGTGTCAAGTTTTCTCGGTCTTCTTGGTTTTACTTTCTTCACTGTTCTTGCGTCAAAATTTCTTTTTACTATTTTGTCTTCACTCATTATGTGTTTATGTCCCAGCCATCTTAGCTATCCTTCTATTATGGTCTCCACTGACTTTGTGATGATTTTTTCTTCAAATATTTCATTTCTTATTCTACCTAATTTAATTTTGCTTTCAATCCTTAGAAATTTTCAATTATTACCCCATAAAAACCCATATCGATAACATGTAATCAGCGCGTAAAGCATGATATTTGATATTAAGTAATTTTATTAATGTTGTAGTCATTTTGAATTTAATCAAAAACCCTAAGCTTAAAATCATATACTACAAATATCAACATCAAACGAAACGCGTCGCGCGCTAATTTAAATTCTTCCATGGTTTCAGTCCAAGGAGTGGTTGGTCCACGCGTCTCGATTCAGGGCCAGTCTTTTTAGTTGAACGTAGGAGAGGCAGCCTAACTCCTTCATCAGCTGTTTGATGTAGTCCAGTCTGGGCCCTTGCAGTTTGTTCCATCTACTGAGCCTTTCAGTATGGTATTGATTAGTCTTGTGTGTCTGATAATGAGTCGGATCCAAGAATTTCTTCTTTTACTTAGAGCATTCATCAGACACGGTCTCTCTCCAATCCAATATTTAAAATTATTAAGCGCTAATTTCCAACTAGTAAATTATTATTTTGATAAATTGCGGCAGCTCATCACAATACATAATACCAAAATTCGAACTGTTTTATATTTATATATATATATATACAATATCTTAATTTGACAAGTCCTAGCATATAAATAATGACTACGTCGAATCGACGACAGCAGTTCGCTAATAAAAGAAAAATGTGTTTCACAAATACACGTACAAATTTCATTTCGAGTGGGCATACGAACATTTTGCCACAAATAGCGTTCATTATAGGCAAAATCTAGTCCTAGTATGAGTTGCTATTTTCATGAAAAACACCCAAAAAGCCCTGTTGGTTTTTCTTAATTAAGCTCAACCCTGTCCAAACATATTTGCCTTATTAATAAAGATTTTTTTATACTCGTAATTTTTTACCGACCTCCAACATATATAAGGAAGGTATTGTGATACCGATTTTGACATTTCGAGATTTCGATGGATCTCCACGAACTGAGGTCCCTTCATAACGTTTTGACTATTTTTAGCATGATGTCTGTCGGCCTGTTTGTCCGTCCGTCTGTCTGTCTGTCTGTCTGTCTGTCTGTCTGTCTGTCTGTCTGTCTGTCCGTCCGTCTGTCTGTGAACACGTACAAAGTAAATTCGGTTAAAAGGATTTTTATTAAACTTCATATTTAAGTTTTTTACATCAATGGCACAAGTTGATCAACTTTTGGTAAAAATCAGTTGACTATAAATGGGAGTTTACTCGTGTCGATTTTAAGATTTTTGCAAATATTGAGCAACAGAAAAATATTTTGAAAAAATTTATTTTGCAAAAGTTGCTATAAAATCAATAACTAACAACTGTTATTTGAGACATTTTTTGATTAAACGAAAAAAAATTGAAAATTTTTTCGATTTTTTTTTAATGTTTTTTATGTATTACTTAAATGTTTCCATGGTCATGATAAATAATATCCCTGTTAGAAAATATTAGGTCAAGTTATTTCTACTCTGCTGTTAGAATGTATGTTATGCAAGTACTTTGTGATGGCGGTCGTTCCTGTGGTGGCCACAACTGATTTTTTTTTTTTTTTTAGTACCTATACATTAATCAATACCAAGAAATGTTAATACTTTTTTCCGATACCAATATCACGGAACAATACTGATATCAATACAAATCAATGCCTTCTGTTTGTTGAGTCAAAAAATATGGAAGCATGCGGGAAACCACGCGAGTTATTGAGATAACAAAAGATGCAAATTGCAAGTTCTGCAGATTTTTGAAAAGTAACAAAGATTTGATTTTAAAGTAACTATAAAGAAAAGGCAAAAATCCATTGACAAATCTGGTTCTATCTCGAAAGACTTTATTTAAAAGACAATAAAGTTAAAAGTAAGATTTAGTGTGATATCTGTCAATCTAAAATTTTTCATCGTAAAAGTTACATCATCGACGTCTTCAATACCTCAAATCTAACTCCACATTTTTTTTTTTACTAGTAAATTAATCGATGCCAGGTAGTACCGATACGTTTTCCCGTTACCAATATCAGTATTGATACTACAAAACGATAATGTTACAAAGTATCGATACCTGCGAGCAATATTTACATACATGTGTGCGATAAGTTATTTTCGAAATTTTCAAATTTTTATGCATGCTGGACAAAGAACAGTATACGCATATAAAAATTGAACTCTCTAGGTCCAATCACTTTGTAACTCCCAATTTCTATCACATGAACAAATAAACAAACACAAAGATCACGGTATAAGGGCTTCTTGGTTATACCTTCAAAACTCTAAAAATTAATTCAAGTTTATTCACCCAGAAAATATGTGGAGTAAAGAAGACAAAAATGGTATAGATGATCTTGATATCTATCGCCAAAAATACTTCATAATTTTTGTGAAGTCAGCAAAAAGTCTAAAAGAGTTGGTACATAAGACACCTTAAAAGACTTGACTCTAAACAGAGAAGGAGAATTTGTGTGAGTGGCGCCAAAAGTCAATCTAACTTACAGTGTCCAAGAAAAGAGGTAAAGAAATTATTCCTATCCCCATACTGATGCTTTAACAGAATATAACTGACTGTTTATTCGGTCCACAATACATTAAAATTTAAATAGGGTGGTAACAATCACAAAACGTTCAATTAAGAAATAAAAAATAAAAGCGACCCAAACCCTGTAATTACATTTATTTATTTAAATCAAACCTACCTATTATATTGTTCTCATGTATCGACTGTCAAAGTTCAAGACTGTACTACAGTAATGGACAATGGTTTTACAGAAAATATTTCATCGAATATCTTATAACACCTATTGTATTTATATTAAATAAATGAAAGGTCTTAATGACAGATTGTAACATTTAAATGTGTGAACTATTATACTTTCAATATTTATTCATTGTTACCTTGTTACTTTAAAGTCTTCATCTTGAGCGACGTGGTTCTAGTCGGTGAGTCGATTAGCCGTACTTATTACACGCCAAAAGGCAACTGTCAAAATATCGGCGTTCAAGGTGCTATATTTGGTAATAGTTTTTTAGATTGGTATCTTAATTTCATCGCTGTTGTTTCTTTGCAGTTCTTTGTTGAGTTTTTTTATAGTCATAGGTCATATGTGAGATATGATACCTGGTTTTTGACCCATATTTCTGTGACTCATAAAACAGTAACATTTCTTTTAGCGGGCGTTGTACTCAGTATTTCGGTTTTACATTAATAGTGCTATTCGGAATAAAATATATTATATGTAAAGACGGTGTAATACTCGAAATCCCTATCTTATAACTAGAGTGTATTCTATAGTTTAATATGCACTCAAATCTTTTCAAAATATCTTCACAAATTCCAAAAATTCCGTTTTACTTGCCCGATATTAATATATAAGGGGCAAGTATTGTAATCGCGAAAATTTTCGATGTCGAGATTTTGACTGATGACCACGTTTCATGGTCCAGGGAATCCAAAAAACCTATTTTCGAAGTGCCATCCGTATGTGTGTGTGTCTGTGTGTGTGACTGTGTGTCTGTGTGTCTGTGTGTATACACGATAACTCAAAAACGGTTTAACTTAAAGAGTTCGTTCTGGTACTAAAAAATTCTCCTAATAATTGTGAAGAACTCTATTGTTTTTTATTAAAATCCGAAACCGGAAACGGAAGTTATTAAACTTTAAAATTTAAAAAAATTCGTAACTAGTAAACCAAGCTTTGGACAAAAAATTGTATAGGACATAATTTGATTTATTTTTGAAGATTTACCTAAATATTTTTTTAAATTAAAAAAAAATATGTATTTTTTTTTTTATTATTATTTTTTTTATGGGAGGGCAAGTCTAGCGGAGGTCTCCCTTCGCCACTGGTTTTTTTTATGGGAGGACAAGTCTAGCGGAGGTGTCCCTTCGCCACTGGTTTTTAGCGTATTTAGAAGAGT